>JAHWFP010181825.1:0-16938 GCA_023313725.1 Lithobius niger
GCGTATTTTCCTCCGTACGCAAGTAATTAACTGCACTGGTTCTTAAAATGTCATTTAACTCAACGGTAGTCCGCTTGACAATGAGACATTACCTTTATTATGATTTTGTTTTTGCAAAGCAACTATTGCCTAAATACGTGCATTAATGTTTCACGTAATTCAAATTTGCATTGCCTTTCTCTCGTATGTGTGCGGATGAGTCAAGAGCATAACACATATAGTCTATACCATACTCACTACGGTGAACTGTTATCTTCCCTGTGTGTTTACTCAAACTATGTTGTGTGCCTGTATAATACATAGAGGCTGTCCCACACTTGCTACTGTGAAACTGGTTCTTTCCAGTGTGTGTCCGAATACCGAGCAACAAACATTTGTACTCTGCCACAGTCCATACTCTTTGGTGGTTAACTAGGTTGTCTCCATTGCAACATACACACACTAGTGTCTTACTAGTAATTGCACACTTGTGAATAAAATTTGTCATTAAATGTGTCTTGCCCAATTGCTTGCATATATATACATTCTGCTCAACACGTTCGCTGCATTTGTACGGGTTATCTTCACGATAAAGTTACTGTCACTCAGCTGACACACAAACATGCACTGTCTTACTCGTGCTTAATAATTGCTCGTAAAGCCTTTTCTCTGCAGGAAATATGGTCGTTTCTTTAGGCATTTTTTTCATTCTCACAGGCTTGCGGTTTCTCTGTCGTGTATTGCGTCTCTTATTGCATGACTCTGCTTATTCTCTGGAAGCTATGCTGGAGACATGCATTGATTGGGTCCATAACCCTGTTGTTTGTGTGGGCTTATGACCGCGGATAAGGAAAGGGCCATAGTCTGCACAGTGGAACTCCCAGAAAGCCACAGCATATTTACTCAGTTAAACCAAAATACATACGGCAATTCTCACTTGTGGTATGCAAATTTAATACTTCATTTCAGTAGGCATTAGGTTTGGCAACAAAAACACTTCAGACACCGATTTTGGCAATTTTCGACGAACTGATACTTGGAAAATAACTTGCGTTCGTCGTTTTCAAGTATCAGTTGGTCAAACATTTGCCAAACTCTGTGTATGTGAAGTGTCTAAACATACAGCGTAAAAAGTTT
Organism: Lithobius niger; assembly: GCA_023313725.1. Lineage (NCBI taxonomy): Eukaryota > Metazoa > Arthropoda > Chilopoda > Lithobiomorpha > Lithobiidae > Lithobius > Lithobius niger. The sequence continues at coordinate 1,117 of JAHWFP010181825.1, forward strand.
CCAACATAATGTTTTCCCAAGTTCAAACAAGGGAAAGGTGCTTGAAGTCCTTGAAAGTGCTCGAATTTGTTGTGAAAAAAAATGTCAGGCCTTGAATTCCTTGAAATTGTTCGCTAAGTCCGTGAAAGTCATTGAATTTAATTATTTTTGTCTTTATTTAAAATAATTCCCTTGCTTTGAGCTAGATTACGACAAACTTGCAATATGTTTTAAAGAACTTGTATGTTTATCGTAAAATGTGGATGAGCTTTTATTTAAAAAATGTTCTGCTCCTTGCATTTTCAAATTTCGTCAGTCGTTTATAAGACGATAAAAACGAATCCAGATAAAAAAAACTGCCGAAAAAAGCCAGTGTGGACACAGTATTTATCAAGCACCAACTGTTCTTAGACTGGTTACCAGCTAATAATTATTAATTGCCACTACGGACAACTGTAGATGTATCTAGCAAGGCTTGCCTCCATCCTGTGAGGGAGAATCAAGTTTTTGTGTTTTGTCATTGTTACCGCTTGTCAGCATGAAAATTTTGCAAAATAGTTATGCCTCATTCAACACAAGTGTAAGATAAACCCATGCAACAGAATCGGCGCTACGTGGAACTATAAGTTGCAGAGACAATGGAAGGCCGCTGTGGATAAATTCTGTAAATTTTCAATCATTTTGTCAATTTTGAAAGATTTCGACATTTCAGTACACCATTTTAATGTCTTGATAAGACCTTTCCATTGGTGGTAAAACCAAATCAATACATACTAGAGCAGTCATCACTTCCACTGTCGGCATACTAGAGCGGGCTCCACTTTCTTTGCTGTCTGGCTGTTTGGCCTTTGATAGTAGCGATAACATTCAACCAGGGAAAGGCTGTCAGGGTTGCTGGGCCAAATCCCCCAGTAAAATTTAAAAAGTTGCCTAGTAATTTCTAAACAATGAGAAAGAGCTGCTTGGGGTTTGGACTATTGTAAAGCTGGTGAAAAAACCTTCAAAATGGTGTATTCAAACGTTAAAATCGGTCGACGAGAAATGAAAATATCTTCAATTTAGTTTATTACCCATCTATCTGGATCTTATCTACCGTTCTCGATTTATACTGATATAGAAAATGTCGGTAAGGAATTACGTGAGGCATTCTGAATCGGTAATCGGGATCAGCCCAGCCTTACAAAATATGCTTTTAGTTGCTTTATAGTTAACAGATACACGTCTGCTAGTGAGGCCGGGAATGATGATTTTATTCACGGCCATGGATAAAGCCTTACGCCGCCTCTTTATCATCAACAATCAATCTTTTAATGTATGTTTTATGTATGTGTGTGATCTCTAGGTCACCACTAAGAAAGATTGAAGCCAGTAGCCACTACTCGCCCCGGTAGCGCAGTGGTTAGAGTGCCCAGCTAGTAAATGGGTAGTCCTGGGTTCAAGTCGCAGTCGGGGCAGTTGTATTTTCTTTCTTTCTCAGACTAGTGTATTGTGTATCCTCACAAGGACAGTCTTTAATGCAGACTGCTTGCTTCGTTTACCCTTTACCTTGTGATTTCTTTATTTATTTAATCTTTTAACAATAAAATGCCTTTAACAATTAGAAACAGCTCGCTGTCTCGTTGTTTGGATTTTAGCTCTTGGTGATCAGCCCATTTTGTCACCCTGATGGTTCCTCAACCCCATGTTTGATTCCAGATTTTTTTTTTTTTTAAACCTATGATAAGTGTGGTTTGGATAGTCGTTGTGGTTTTCGCGTGATGCGTGATCTAAGATTACATTGGGATGTGATCATAGCAGAGCTTCGCTCGGCCTTCAGCCTCACTCTGCTCCAACAAGTACCGGTAAGTTATTTAGTAAACATATCGCTATAGTCAGTGTTTGCTCGCAGGGCTGTGCAGGGAAGCCCGCTCACCCTCGTGATTGGGTGCGTACTAATTTTCTCCCAAAATAGTTGTTGTCACACAGTGTGGCAGGGAGTTCTGCTGCTAAAACTTCGCCGCCGAAACATAGCGGACAAAACATCGCACGGTCATAGCATCGCACGGAAATTACATCGCTGATACAACATCGTGAACAATAACATCATGGACTAAACATAGCACAGATGAAGCATCGTGGATGACACATCGCAAATAAAAAAAGTTGGAAGTTGACTTTAGAAGGTGGAAGTTTTAACCCTCCCTACCCCTTCCCTCTTAAAGTTTGACGACATTTTTTCCCCAGTTGTGCTGACATATATTGACGCAAAGCGCCGGCAGACGGAGTTGGCGTATGTGTTGTATTGAAGACGTAATATTTCTTTTGTTACTGATTGTTACAGGGCCACCCGTAACTTTTTCTTTGCTGTCGTCCCAAGAATGAACTCGCTCACCTTCTTGCATTGCTGGCTTTCATTGCATGATCTAGACACACGCTAGTATGTCGCGCTAAGTTAGGCAACAAACATTACATCAATTCAATTGTCGAGGACGTAAACCATTGTAGCGTGACGCCATAGCGTAAATGTCTTATATCCTGAAGCATAGTTAGGCATATTTCAGGTACTTGGAGAAAATAATAATGTTATGAACTAAATAAAACAAAACCAAAACTGATAAAGAGGCCACTAAGTTGAGAATGGTTCGGCGTCTTAAAGGAGTGAAATGAAGTTCAAATGATGGAAAAATTGCCACTATTTTATGAAACGGCTAGCGTAGCTGGAATGGAAATTCTAGTATTTAAATAAACTTGGTGTTCCTATCTTGTTAAATACATTTTTTTTAGTGGTGGGAGAGGTAAGAAAAACACCTTAATGGCGTCGCCTGACAGCTTAAATTATTAATATTTAAATAAGATTGGTGTTTCTACTTGCCGTGAAAAATACATTACCCAATTATTAGCATTCTCCTTCTCTCAATGCTGATTCAACTAGAGATAAAACAAGTTCTTCCGGTCCGCTAGCTACCATGCATCTCTACTGCGCAGCCTCCATCGTATATAAGTCGAGGCAGAGCTCACCTTTTCTTCTCTAGCCGCCACGCTGTTCACTTGCGGAATTAACGCTGTGCTTACCGTCCGCTCCAGCACTAGCTATCCGTATCCGCCTGGAGGATGCCACGAGCAAAGGGGACACTAAGGGAATCCCCCCTTCCTTGTTCATCCACCCCTCCTGTTCCTTCGCCTAGCGCAAACGTTGGGATCCTCGAGATCTCTGCTGAACAGGACATGTTGGAGCCTCCTCATCCGCTCCTCTCGGAATCCTTCCCTCAGCAGTGCAACACGGCCGCCACATCCCCTATCCCATGCGGCCAGCTGCCACCGGCATCGGACCTTCAATCCTTATCCTCTGAGCTCGCTTGCACTAAGGGGCGTTACGCTAGACTGCATAATTACCTCCGCTTCGTGATGGCCGCGAGCAAAGGGACACAAGGGATATCCTTTTCCCCTTTTCTCGGTATCCGGCCTCGCCAAGTCCCGGCTGCTTATCTGGATCCTCCGCACGCTGCCATCCCTCGGAACGATTGTTCCTTGTTTAGGCCGACAAACTCGCTTCTGCGTTGCGTGCAGCCGATGGGTGCGTCCGTTCAGCCTAGCGCCGATCCTCGTCCTCAGTCCCCCTGACCAGGAGCTGCCTCCGCGCCGCGTTTCTTGGGATGGACTGCTTCGTTGCCTTCTGTCGGCCTTCACCTCTCTTCCCTAATTTAACTGCTATTTTCATTTGACAGAGTGCTATATCTCATCCGTCTGCGCATCCTATTGCGCCGTCTGCATTTTGGATTTTTCTATCCTCCACCTCTATCCTCCGCCCCCGTCCTCCGCCATCCGCATCGTCTCATTGCCATCCCTCTGACTGCGGTGGTTCACGACCTCATTGCGACTGGGTGGTGGGCGGATCATCTCGGTTATCAACATGCCTCGTCTTCGGTCCGCCTCCCCACTGCGCACTGCTTCGGCGCAGCCCCCTTGGGATGGACCCTTTCACTACCTGCTGGTTTCTGTGACAGGGGTTAATGTCCCTCCACGACGTCTACATCTGCGCATTCTATTGCACGGACCTTCTTTCAGCTTATACTGTCTCCTCTTGAAGTTAACCTTCCTTACGCTGTCTTACAGCGGTTTTCTGGATGTACCTTCCGTCCCAGATCCTGAACCTCCGGCCCTCGGACGACCGTTTAGCCATCCTCCCATGATGATGTTTCCTTTCTTGCACTCCCGCCCAAGCGGACATACGCCTCTCTCTCTCCTCTTCAAAAGGATTGCTTTGGCCCTCCATTGTTCTGCACTAACTGCTCCTTCGTTTGAGGATAGAACTCAACCGCCCTCACAGGGTTTACAACCGTTATCCCTCCTTCACGGAGCATCTGGCACGCCACCTCCCCGCCTTCCCTCTGGACAGGCGGTCGTTCATCCTGCCTTGCTCTCCGCTTCGAGGCTTTGCCTCAGCCTCCGCCTCGAAGCTGCCATCATGCCTTCACTTTGATTACCACGGGCAAGCACTCCCTCCGCTGCCTCTTTCCACAGGTCTATCCTCAGTAGCGGATATGTTTCAAGGCCTTGATTAGGCTATGACATCGTCCCGCCTCAACCTCCGCAGCATCCTCTCTCCAGCCCCCGCCTCGGGGGCTACTGTTGTGTCCTCACCTCATTACGGTTCCTTCCGCTCCGCGGGCGGACGCTTCCCTCCACTACCTTTCTCTACAAGACTATCCTGCGTAACGGATGTAAAAAAATAAAAAAAAATAAAAGTAAACTTGGCATCCCCCAATCCCAATTTGGCCTCCTCCTGCAGCAATGCTCCGGGTTCTTTATAACCCTTCCGACTCAACCAAGTCTCTCTTCTGACCCCCTACATCCTAGGGTGCTTTCCTTACCGTCCTATGGCGTCTTGCTCAGCGGCCCTCATTCCTACCTGCTAGCCTATAGCGCAACAGTAGTGTCAACACCTGCGGTGCAAGAGGTCCCCAGTCTGCATCCCGTAGCTGACTTCCCTCCGTCAACACCGTCCGCTCCCTAATGTGTGTTCTCTCTTCCTGCGTCCCTCCGTCTCGGCGGACGGACTACAGGGACGCCCGGATATACAACGCCTCACTCATCGCCATTTCTGCAAGAGGATTCCTTCATCCGCTGATCCAGGGCGAACTCGCCTTACCACCGTTGGACCAAGACAGGATGGCTCCCTTCTACCCTACTTTGGGTTTGCCACATCGCTCCCATTGGCAAGTCTTTCACCTACCACTCTGATTTTAGAGCCGTTTTTTCCAGCTCAACTGAATATGCTCCCGTCCCTTTGCCTCTGCTCCACCTCTGTTTCGCGGATCATTACACCTCCGCCTTCGACCCCCGCTCACATTGGGCCTACAAGGCCTTCTCATTCATCCTTTATGGACTCCTCCGCCCCTTTGAGGCAAGACTGTTTCCTTGGGCCTCCCTTCGGCCCTCTGCCTCCGTCGTCCTTCAATATGCTTCCCCTCACACCTTCTTCTGGGTGATGTGCTCAGCCACTATCCTGCCGATACCTCCACCAGGCAGTCCTCCATACGACGATCCTACCACCTGCTCCATCCGCACGCATCCTCCACAGCAGGGTTGCTCTCGTCGGGTACATCCCTTCACGCACACTTCTTGCTCGGTGGACAAGCTGCCTTCCCGTAGAACATCCTTCCCTTTCGCAGCCGCCCCCGGTCTTTCAACGACCATGGGCCTCTCCTTGTGGTTTTCCCTTCCAGTGACACTCAACCATCCTCCCCGCAAGTGCAGCTCGGTCTAACTTCCCCGACGTGATCTCAGCAATTGGCCTTATCCCCAATATGTGCCTGCATCCATTGTGCTTGATCCGCCACCCTTCGCCACCACCCTCTGCTCTCTGAATCATCCTACCCCTTGATCCCCTGCTCGGGACAATGGGGGGGGGGGGGGGAGTGAATTGCTCCCTCTGGGCCTGCAGTTCCACGATCCTTATCCTATTTGACCTCCTTCGTCCTCATCCAATCCCCGCCATTCGGCTGGTATAAACGTGGAACATGACCTTTCCTCCCGACAAGCTATCCAGGGCGAACATCCGCATTAAAACCAACAACGCTGTACGAAGACCTTTGCAACTACCACCTGTACTAACTAGCTGCTCATCTTCCTTGCTCCCCTCCGCGCCACCGCCATCCTCCTGGCCATCCTCCTGCACAGTCTCTTTCGGTTCCTTTCTCCTAGGTCAATCATCACGGATGCTATGGCTGGGCACTCCCCCATTCCTGTTTTACACACTACTATCCAACAGTTGGTCGACGTCCTCCTCCTCAGCATTTGCTACCTCCCGCTCCTCCACAAGGGATTCGTACAGCGGCCTCATCCGTTCCTCCCATAAGGTCCTCTTCGCCCTATCCGGGTTCACCCAGTCCTTCCACCAGTCCTCCGGGACGGCCGCCCTCATATGGGTCCTCCCCTCTCGGGACCAAGGACGATCCTACCATCCGGATCTAACTTCGTTCCGACTTCACGGGTGGCTACTATCATCTCACGGGCACTATTCACGGCGAAGCCTCTCGCTTTACCTCCGGGGCCGTGCGGTCCTCCACCGAAGAAAGGGATTATAACAACCACTGGATGATGGTTTCACTGATGTGTTGCACACCAGGTCCTTCCAATCGATCCGCCCTTACACAATCCCCTCCGTTTCCCATCCTCCTTCGTTCACGAAGGTTTACGGGGATCCACTATCCTGGTTTATAGGTCGGCATTACATGCCGTCTTTCAAGCCGCCAGATACATCGCTCTCCTCACAGACCATAAGATCTCTTCCCTAAATCCTCTCGTTCCAACCGGATCGCCCATATGTCGCCGAGAGGTTTCCCGACTCAGGCCTTTCCATCGTCCTGACAGCCCTGATGACTCTTCCTTCTGAACCTTTGGCCTCGGCCACCTCACTACAAGACTGTATTCCTGGTCGCTCTGGCTGCTTGCCTCCGCTGCAGCAGATTACAAGCCCTATCCGTCATCGAGCGTGGTTGTTTTCCCCTACCAGTTTTCAAGGCGTTACCTTCACTCCCGGCTCCTCCTTCAGAGCAAAGGCCCAGAAACCTACTAAACGAACACATCCTTTCATAATACCATCTCTATCCAGTATCCTTCAAAATGATCAAGAAGAACTTTGTCCAGTGCAAGCCGTCCGTTTTAATCTATGAGTCTCCCGTCCTATCAAGCGGATCCATGCGCAACTTTCTCCCACTCAGTAGCAAGACTGAGCTCACTTCCGCACGGATGATTGGTTCCTGGTGCTATCCTACCGTCTTCACTTCCCATTACCTCTGGGATACATCTTATCGTGCCGACGGCTTGTACTACGTTGCGGCCCTTGTCGCGGCCCAAAGAGTATTTTCACCCTTGGACAAGCTGTACTCCACTTCTGTTACAGGGGCCGGTCGCTAGCTAAGGGGACTCCGGTCAAATGGCGCCCGCCGCCGTGACGAAGTTTGTGGGAATGCTAATAATTGGGTAATGTATTTTTCACGGCAAGTAGAAACATCAAAATTCCAGGGTAACCTGGTTAATTTTTGTTTCTATTGCCTATTGAAAAATACATTACCCAGCTCCCCCCCCCCCCTCCTCCCCTCTCATGGCCATTTGGGCAGGGTAGAGGTGTCGAAAAGGTGAGCTCTGCCGCTCCGCCTCGACTTATATACGATGGAGGCTGCGCAGTAGAGATCGTGGTAGCTAGCGGACCGGAAGAACTTGTTTTATCTCTAGTTGAAACAGCATTGAGAGAAGGAGAATGCTAATAATTGGGTAATGTATTTTTCAATATGCAATAGAAACAAAAATTAACCAGGTTACCCTGGAATTTTGATGTTTTTTTTATTTTGTTAAATACATTTTTTGAGTCGGGGGGGTTAGAGAAAATATCATCGCCTGATAGCTTAAATTTTTACATTTAGAATTTTTAGATCCATTTCATAATAAATTGAGAAGTTAGGATTTTCAGGAGGCTCATCAACCAAAACAACTGAATTTCATATGTTTTGCTTAGTTTTTACAGTGCCTAGTTGTTTCAGTGCACCTTCTAAAGTTAACTTCTAACTTACTAAATATTTTAAACAGCTACAATTTTTTTTATTTGTGATGTTTCGTCCACAATGTTTCATCCGTGCTATTGTTCGTCCACATGTTATTGTTCGCGATATTGTATCCGCGATGTAATTTCCGTGCGATGTTTTGTCCCCGTGATGTTTTGTACGCTATGTTTTTGTCAGGCAATGTTTTGGCGGCGATGTTTTAGCAGGACACTGATGGAAGATCAACTTGGGCTTTTTCACCTCAAACCACATAGCTTTATACAGTTATTCTAGAGTTATCAATTGTTTAATTGTTCCTTGTGTGGGTGCTTGGATTTCCTTTTAATAGAATGACTCCCATGTAGAGAGAGCACAAGGGTAGGGCACAAGTTTTTGAATGCATTACAGTAGAGCCTCTTGTCTGAACTATTGAGAGACCAAGATGTGTTCAGAAAGTCAAGTTTCCTATAATTGAATTTGACATGCAAAACAAAGAATTTAATATCCGACTTTCATTTGCGTAGAAGCTGTGTTTACCAGTGTTCAATGCTTTAAACTGTGAGAGAATTTATTTATTCTTGGTAAACCGCACAACTAGGTACAAACAAACAGCGACAGGGGTGAACAGGAAGCAGACATAACAGTAATCCTAACGTCTTGAAGGGCTGCGATACCCTGAGCCTGGGCCATGGCGATCTGTCCAAAACCTACATGTCGGAATCAGTGTCCCACTCACTCCATCTGCCAAGGTATAGATTTGAGATTTGGTTAACATCTCTTTAATGTGTGGCACAGTGGCAACGCAGGCCACTGCACTGTGACTGAGGTTGGCGCCAATGTCCTAGCTGTCGACGTGCCATTAAACCTCTTCCCCCTCCCCCTCCTATCTGCCAAGTTGCACGAGTTCAGTGTTGAGGACTGTGTCAAGCGCTGTGACCCAGCGATCAAGGCCTCCATTGCAGGCCACAACGATTTAGAAGAAGCTTTTGGATCAAATTGTTTCTAGAAAAGGAGAACAAGCTTGATTTTCGCATCCATCCAAAAATACTTCCCTTTCGTTATTGGCTTAGATCGTTTATTTCTATGCAGGCACGGTTGTGACCAATTTAGACCCACCACGCTCATCAGATTCCCCCTTTTCCTCAACCTAGAAAAGAACACTTCCACCGATGGCAATGATGAGGGTTCCCCAACAAGACTGGCAAGTGACAACATGGATTTGCGTGGCGATCAAAAGAGCCTATGATATCGCCCCAGATCGTATGGACCTTTCCCCATCGGTGCACACGAACTCAGAGCATTGGCATCGTCCTACACTTTTGCCTCAGGGGTGCCCCAACACGTAATTGTGGCAGCTTGTTCGTGATGCAACAAAGCTGCTTCAACGCCACATTTTTGTGAGATGTCGGTGAGGGTGTGGAGGCGCAACCGTGAAAAAACAAATTATGGCTCAACAGTTTTAGTACGTAACGTTATGAGCAATGGGGTTATTATCTTCGTGAGATCGATCCACGTTTTCTTCACTTATTCTCAAACAAAATACTGTTCGGTATTCGCAATTTTTTTGGTTGCTTTGAAGGGGATGGAAAGTCTCTTCCTGCAACCTTCTTCAGGCTCATTTCGATCCTGTTTTTCTTCGGCCTGCATCACTGCTGTTCTGCCTGCCCAGATTTGAATTTTTCGGCGCGTGTGCAAGTTTATCATCTGTACAAATTGCTTGATCCGCCTCCTATTGACGTGGACGAAGCTAGCCAACAACTAAAATGGTGTATTTTTGGATGAAAGTAAAAACGAAATTTTAAAGATTAAATTAGTTTTTACCTTTAGATAAACCCAGGCCAACCACCTTGGCTTTTGCAGAACCGGATAGTTCGGCCAACGAAAATGTGGACAAGTGGGCTTACGGTTTGAACATAGAGCTTTAAATAAGAACTAATGTTATGTTGAAAACTCCATATTTTGTTCCTGTCTGAAGATTATCAAATTTGTGAAATTTTCTCAAGAATGAGTGTTGGGTAAGTTCTACTGTGCTAAATGCGCTATTGGTCAACTGTGCAACAAGAATTTCCTACAATAGGGAGAGAACTGCTTGGTTGGGTGGCATCCACCAGAATTTCCACACAGCTTTGGCTGCCTCCCATTCGTAGGGTAGTGTTGCAAAAGCCAGGCTAGATGTACAATCACTGCAATGAAAATGCTGCATAATGTCAGTCTGGCTAGCTGTGCATGTTTCTTTCACCTAATGTTTCAAATGTCATTGAATTTTGTCTATTGTAAATTGTAAAATTGTAAAACGGTACCTAGAACTTACATAAGGATGTACGGTGTACGATGAAACCCTGTTTAAGAATAGCACTCGGGTCTTTAAAATTGTAACTTGAATTGCGACAGAATTTAAAAGTCTGGTGATTATTATATACAGGTTATTATTATAAACAAATACTGATTTTAACGGTTTTTAGTGGCTTTCGTAGATAAAACTTCCTATGACACGTTCCTATAGTGGAGCTCATTAGAACGAACAGCTAGGCACCGCAAAATTAATTTATTTAAAAAGGGAGTTCGTTTAAATGGAGTCCTGTTTCTCTACATCTCATCTGAAAACTGTTTTTAATGCGTTGTTTTGCCACATTACTTAATTACAGTTTGGGAGTTGAACCGGTTGACCCAGATGTCATCAAGCAGCCGCCACGCAACACACGTCAGCACATGCTTACTAGGTCATTAATCATTAATGTTTTGCTCTCGGCATTTATCATCATCGTGGGCACCCTCTGGGTTTTCATCAAAGAGGTGAGAAGGAAAATAACAGATTTCCATAAGTTTAAGAATATATTGTTAATATTTCTTACTTTTCTAGAAAACTATAACTATTAATTTGTGCTTATTTCAATATGCTTGTGTCCAAAACTAAAATAATTGAAACTTGCTTTGCCAGGCTTTCCAACCTTGTTCGCACTCCGTTGTTCCCTTCACTTTTCATTTTGGACCAATCTAGTGCAAACTGTTCTTTCTAGTTGCCTTGAAAAAATCCATTACCTTTTTTTTTTATTAGCATTTTCCTTCTCAATGCTGTTTAGTTCTAGAGAAAACAAACGCAGATCCTTCCGGTTCGCTACCTACTGCGCAGATCTACTGTGCAGCCTCCATCATATATAAATCGAAGCGGAGCGGTAATGCTCACCTTTTCTTCTCTACCACGCGCTGTTCACATCGCTGCGTATCGTTGAGCCTTGCTTCCGCTTCAGCCCTCCACCTCCGCTCTGCGATGCCACGAGCGAAAGGAACGCCGCGGGAGGGTTCTTCCCCCCTTCCTCGCCGTTACGCAATTCACATCGCTGCAAATCGTTGAGCCTTGCCTCCGCTCTGCGATGTCACGAGCAAAAGGAATGCCACGGGAGGGTTCTTCCCCCCTTCCTCGCCGTTCCCCCTCAACAGTTATCGTTCCTCCGGTTGTTGAGAACGTGGAGGTTCTCGAACTTACAACGGAGCAAGATTCATTGGAGCTTCCACCTCCGAACCCGCTTTATTCAGAATCCTTACCTCCGCCGTGCAACACTGCAAACACGTCTCCAGTTCCATGCAGTCAACCGCCTCCGACAAGAGATCTTCGGTCTCTTTCTGAAGAACTTTCCCGCACTAAAGAACGGTATGTCCGACTGAAACTACAGTTGAAAGCGCGGAAGGTTGCGGCTAAGTTAGCCTCCTCCACTGGCCGTCGTGTCCTACCATTGGACTTGTCTTCCCATTCTTCTGACAACTCTCGCCGTACTAATGAGCCTCTCACAGCGTCTCAAGTTCACTCTCTTATGGACTCTTCTCTCCGTACCTTCAAACGGAAGGCGCATACTAATTACACCTCCACCTGGCTGACTTCCCTTCCTAAGCGTCATTGCCCTTCCGCTGCAAGTCCATCTACCGCCCCCGCGGCTCCACCTCCGCCGCTTCCAGTGTCACCTCTGGTCCCTCCGCCAGGTTCCTACGACGACAACAATCCGGATCCCTACTTTCTTACTTCCTGCAAATACTTACCTTCAGTAATATTGCTAAAACCACCTTTTTACGCTATTTACTGCTCGCTTATGAACTAAAAACACCATTTTTTACGTTCTCCCTAAGCTTTTCTCCACTGCCGCCAGGCGGCGCTGCTTGTCCTTACCGACGTCAGCGCCCCCACCAGTCCAACCGCATCACTTTTCGAGCACTCCATCGTGGATGGTTGTGCGAGTTTTTACTGCGTGCTTCGCGAATTAACCAACGCGTATTATGGACCACAACAACGGACTTCGATGTCAAGAAGTGGATCCGATGAGCGGCTTATTGGAAAGCAGCACGGTGGGAACGGGATCGAAGACGGCAACGGTCGGTAGTCGGTAGGCTTAACGGATACGGCCATGCCGGCGGTGTTTTTTGGTCGGCCGGTCGTTGTCGAGGGCAAGATGGCGGCCGAGAATGAAGCTTTTGTGATTCGTGGTTACGAAGGCGTCGTTGCCTCCCGTTCTTCCCCGGGATGTTCGTGTTGAAATACCATTTTTTTTCAAGCAGATGGTGATTTGTAGAGTGAGCCAGTGGAGTTGTCACCGTCCCTCAAGGCAGGTCCGTGCCGATCCGATGGCGGGCGTTAGGTGAGTGGCCGACAGTGGCGGTAAGTTGAAAACCAGTAGTGTTGAGAGGATGAATAGGACGACCGCTCCCGGTGGGGAAAATAGCGGTGCGGTTCCTACACTGAGTGGTAAAAAGCCGGCCACGGGCGCTGTCCGTGGTCCGACTATCCCAGCAAAAAAAAAAAAAAAAAAAATTGCAAGTGCCGCGTTTGGACATAATTGCAACGCTGGTTGAGCCGAGGGGTGCAAATTGAAGGCGGTTTTTAACCGGACCCACGCTGTCGCCACTGGCAACACGTGTGTAGCACCATCGGCGACACTCAGTAGCTACTAGACGCTGATGCAGCGGGACAAATTGTCGCCGTTCTGTAGCCAGTTGTCACCAGGGAAAGTAGCTGTATGACGCTGACGCAGCGGGACACATCGTCGCCGTTCTGTAGCCAGTTGTCGCAGGGTAAGTAGCTGTTATGACGCTGACGCAGCGAGACACATTGTTGCCGTTCTGTTGCCAGTTGTCACTTCGAGGGTGTCACATGTCGCCGGTGAGCGCGGCTGCTATGACACTGGCGCGGCGGGACCAAAAAAAAAAAAAGCTGTCGCCAGGTGTCGCTGCGCAGTCGTCGTGTGTCGCCGACGGTATGGTGAGTGTCTCCATAGGCGTTTGCCCATAGGCCTATGTGTTTATGATATGTTAGGGTATGTTTACATTAATCGTTATTGCCTCTACATTTCTTTGGTCCTGGCATGGCAGCTGCGTTCAGGGCCGTAGCGAGTGGGGGGCAAGGGGGGCAAGCTGCCCCCCCCAACTTTTGTCAAGTCGGCAAAAGTCGGCAAAATTTAATCACGTGTGGGTCAGAGAAATTACAAAGTTAGCCTGCCTTGCAAATTTTCTCTCCAGATTTTTGTGTACAATTTTAAAAATGGAACTAAATATTTCCGACAATCCGACTATTATTTAGCATATTAACCGACTGTCCGACTAACTTACGACTAACTTACGACCTTATCTCGGAAAGCATGGTTTGAACTAGCTTAATCCCTTCAACTCTCCCTTTGTATTTCGGTTTCCTTAAGTTGACCTTGACTGCATATTAAGGCAGAGTGAGAAATCGGGAATTGGTTGCTTTTCAATAAAATATTTCCTCTTGCATCCTGCTTAAAGAGGAAATAATTCTGGAAAAATCCCCCCCCCCCCCCTTCCCGGACCAACCTGTTGCGAACTCACTGTCGGCAAGCCGACAAGTCAGTAAGTCAATTCGTTCTCATTTACACGACCGTCAAAATGAGTACGGGCAATCTAGGTAATGCGTATGAAGTTGGAGTGCACTGCATGTAGTTTTGTAGCTTGAAAAGCATTGCCATGTCCGCAGAATGGTCCAAGTCAGACAAACTGATGCTCTGTCAAACCCCTTCGAGTTAGATGGAGCAGAAAAAAGGTGAGGTAGTCAAAAATGTTTTCAACCTTAAACCGTTGGATTAGAGGTCGACCGAATTCGGTTTCGGTTTTGGTTTCGGCACTGAAACTGGCAAACTTTCGGTTACGGTTTCGGTTCTGGTTTCGGCAACGAAGTTATAGCTCAGTTTCGGTTTCGGCCGAAACTGGTTTGACTTGTTTCGGTTATGGTTTTGGTTTCGGCTGAATTCTATGCTACAGTTTCGTTAAAGCCGAAACCAAATTCCACCTCCCAGCAGTAGCCAGTTTAGACTAACTAGACGGCAGCCTAGGAACGCACAGGGAGCTCCCTCCATCACAGATCCTGCTCTCAACTACCATGCCCACGCTAATCAATAATAAAAACAATTTTTTTTCAATCGAAATTCAAACATATTTATGGCTTTGTCGCGCTAGAGGAACTTTATGCTTTTATTTCTCTTTACGTTTTCAAGCAAAGCTTATACTTATTGAATGAAGCCCTTTTCCAGAGATCTGGACTTCCCTCGCCAACACGAATTAATGGTTATTTAATTAAAACAAAACTATTGACCACCCCAAACAAATGCAAGCGAAATTTTTTAAGTCTTTCCGCACTGACAGTTATTTTTTCATATTCTGAAACATTCTGATGCACGTGGATTTGCTCAGTGTAGGGTTGGAAATGGGTAAACCGGGCTGTGCCTTCTAGACTATGTTTGCGAAAAACCACACACTCGTGATTTTTTTTTTTATTTTATCCTTGCTTTTGTCTAATTATTAAAATTGACATTATTCAGGGTAGGTTCTGGTTTCGGTAGTGGTTTCGGTGTGTGTGTTGGGTGGGTGGAAGGGGTGGTACCCCTGTTCAAAAGTCTAAGCGGCCGTTGCAAAAAAAAAAAATTCCTTTGATTTTTTGGTAAATCGGCCCCCTCTCAGGCCAACTTCCTGTATTCGCTCTCAGTCACGGCAATGGAAATTAGTTTTTTTTTGTTGTTAAAAAAGGTCTTTTCCTACAGTTCATATATTTTTTTTCACTTTTGTGGAGTCTAGAAATGTCTAAAACATATTGTTTGAAGCCAAGAAAGGTCTTAGAATACCTAAAAATCTGTCAGCTTCCGGGGCTTCGCCCCAGACCCCACTGGGGGAGTTCACAGCGCTCCCCCAGACCCCCTAGCTGGAGTGGGTGAGTCGGCAAATTTAAGCAAACTTTGAAAGAAACGTCGGTAAACTTTGCCTCTCTGCCCCCCCAACAAAATGCCCTTCGCTACGCCCCTGGCTGCGTTGGCTCCTGCGGTGTGCATCAAGACATGGTCTCACTGGAGTTTAGCAACTTGGGACGGTTAGTACTATGGGTTTGAAGTAGGGTTCTCCCCCATCCTTTTGCCTTCGACTGTCTTCTCTTCCTTGGGTCCTTAGGTTGAGTGGGGGGGGTGATTCTGATGCCCTTTGGGGTCTGGCCGCTATATGCGGTCGCACGGGGCAACTATGCCCAATTTTTTTTGGCGAATCGCAAACAAGTTGTATGGTGTATGCATTGTCTCATACGGTTAAACAAAAAACATGTGAATGGAGCTGTAGCTTGTTCATCTGATTCGAGTACGAGTTCCCTTGGCTTAAGTATGAATCGGAAGGGGGACTTTAGGGTACATGTTGAAGTTAAATCTAAGTCGGTTTCTGTGGAAACCTGGCACTCGAGGCTCGGTCATCAGCGTAAATTGGGGCTGTTAAATTTACATAACTCCAAGGTGGTACATGGATGCTAGGAGTGAAGCCTAACTCTCCTCAGTGCGAGGTCTGCAAGGTA
>JAHWFP010181825.1:17338-33572 GCA_023313725.1 Lithobius niger
TATCCATTCTGAAGTGGACAAATGTTGATTTGGATATCCAGTGTGTGATACGTTGGATTGCAAAACCTTCATGAAAATCCCCAAAGGATTCAAACCTGAGGTTCGCCATGGTACGGTGTGGCTATTACAAACAGCCGTATATGGTCTTCACCAAAGTGGGTGACTGTGATGGGAAGAACTTGAAAAGCCATTAGTGATGATGGGATTTTCTCAGTTCTTGGAACTTACCTGTGTTTATCTTTTTGGTTTGGATGCAGTTTTATGTGGATGTTTTGCTTTGGTTAGCCAGAAACGAAACTCTTAGAGCAAATGTAGTAACGTTGCTTGAATCCAAATTCGAACTCGCGTCTTTCGAAGTAAAAAAAAAAAAAAAAAACCTATTCGGTGTTGCCTTCCTCAGAATTGATGGCATGACAGTAATTCATCAAATCTTACTTTTCACAACTCACGGAGAGGTATGACGTCGATGAAACGTGTACGGTGCGTGTACCAGTACGTGTGCCAGTTCATGTCTGCAGGTACTGGTGTTCAAACGAGGCGTGACGAAGATGTGACAAGAGTACATTTCCCATACAGGTCACTAGTAGAAAGTTGTTGTATGGAGCTTCTAGAACAGGGCCTGATATTCTTTTGGGTGTTATAATCTTGTCCCAATGTACCAATGCCTTTAGGTCCATTCGTATTCGCTTAATGTTGACCATACTGCGGTACTTATGTACTGTCAGTACGAAACATTATGCTATTGATCTTTCAAGTGTCACAGGATCTGAATCGTATGCATGTGTAGCTGCATCTTGGGCAGCCGATAGAGTCGACCGGCGTAGTTTCGGTGGGCACATTGTCTTCTTGGGTAGCGTGCCTGTTTTGTGGGGCTGTGAAAGCAGGGTATGGTGTGCCTCAGTACAATGGAGGCGGAATTCATTGCAATGTTTCCGGCTGTAGGAGGTTGGTCTGGCTACACAGTGCATGTCACATTCGGTATTGGCACCGCTACAACACCATCACTGTACTGTGGCTCCCATTCTGCCATCCACTTTACTAGGTATGAGGTGAGAATCTTGAGGTCAAAGCACATTGCCATTAAATGTATGTTTTTGGGGGATTGGCTACGGAAGCTATATTTCTGTTGATATATAACGTGCCGTCTGCACTAAAGGGTGCAGACACGTTGTCGGAATGGCTGAACCCAGGGCGGTTGAATAGACTATGTTCAGCGGTGTTCTATAATTGTGACTCATAAATAATGTTATACCTTCTGTAGCATTGTGTTTGCATGAGATGGATGGGAGTGTGTGTTGGTTGTCATAGCCTAACTATGAATGGTTCTTCCCAGCAGAGGGTTTACAGTGTTCATGTCGTTGTTTAATATGTCAAGGTAGTGTTAAAGGCCTGACACTGAAATGTACTTTCCCCCAATTCAGGAAAGGGTGTTTGGAAGCCTGGTCGGTGGTTATGCATTGTGCATGCCTGGGGAATTGTATCTGGCTGATCAAGCGCTCTAGCCTAGTGGGGAGATACCTTCCGGTTTCGGATGGAGCGAACGCTCACTCGCGTTCTGGTGTTGATGCGGGCAGCAAGGGATGCAAGCTGCAGTCTTGTTGTTTATGCCGTGTTTGTTTTAAGCCATGTGGTCAAGTGTTGTACCTTTCGAAATGTCGCTATTACATGTACAGTTGTACTTCAGTTTTTCTTCTGGACCTGCTTTGAAATAGTACGGTAGTTGTAGGTTTAGGATTTCGCTGGAGTAACGCGGACATTTCTTACACTCTTGGTGCGGGACGCCGCTGGACGTAGCAGTAGCAGCGTGCTCCCTGCGCCACCCGCCCCTGTTTGTGCGTACTTCCTTGGGGGTCCCGAGTGGCCTGGGGCGGGCGGATCTGTGGTGCAAGCCATGTTGTGGCTGGCCAGGCTTTCTGGGGGTGAAGCCCGCGTCGGTGTGCCTTGTTGCAGTGTGTTATTCTGGCTGTGCTCCATTACGGCAATTCTAGTGGAGCGGGCCGGTTTTCTGGGCTTGTGTGCCTTGTTCCTGAGCTAGGTTCTCAGGGATGAGGTACTGCCAGGCGTTGGGCTAACTCACCCGGCTGTTGGTTGGGGACCATGGGCCTCTCTATGAGGGCTTGGCGTCGCTGGATACCTGGTCCTGGTGGGTTGGTCGCCTTTTGGTGCTTTATTAGTGTTTTGGTGGCAGTGTGTGTGTGGTTGAGTAAGCTTGTTCTCCGGGGTTCCTGGTTGGGGTGGTGATTCCCGCCTCCTGTCTGACAAATTCAGCAATATTACTGAAGGTAAGTATTTGCAGGAAGTAAGAAACGAAAATTTTAACTAGTGAAAATTAGTTTTTACTTACCTAAAATACTTACCTTCAGTAAGGACCCGCCCGCCTCCCCGCAATCACTGAACCGGAGTGCCCGTGAAAAAGTGATGCGGTTGGACTGGTGGGGGCGCTGACATCGGTAAGGACGTGAAGCGCCGCCTGGCGGCAGTGGAGAAAAGCTTAGGGAGAACGTAAAAAATGGTGTTTTTAGTTCATAAGCGAGCAGTAAATAGCGTAAAAAGGTGGTTTTAGCAATATTACTGAAGGTAAGTATTTTAGGTAAGTAAAAACTAATTTTCACTAGTTAAAATTTTCGTATTCACCAAACCCCTCCGACTCTGGTCTCCCAGAACCTCCGTTTCAAGGTGATCCTGATCCATCCGAAATACCTCTTCCCGAACTCATGAAGACGGTGAAAGAAATCGTCCCGGACCGCTTCCTATATAAGCCTTCCGCTTCAGCAGACTCGGCCTCTAAAATAGAGGCCTGGCAACAGGCTTCGAATTTGGCCTCCGCGATCAATTGCCACATCAGCCTCCTCTCCTGGGAAAATCAACAACCGTCCTCACTACTCTTGTCCGCAATGGAGGTATCCTGTTGGGTAATGGATAAAGAATTGGACAAAGATCCTCCTCCGCCTCGCCTGGGTCGCGAGAATTACCTTCTTCCGCCCAATCGGTGATGGTACCACTAATCCACGCAACTTTGACACTTACCCTCAGTCAGAGTTTTTAACAGCTGATACTAAATTAGACTTCGGCTGAGCACTTTACCTCCCTCGACGAGCGGCAGTCCCTGTATTTGTCCTCCACGACAACGACCGTATCCTCCGCCTTGGATTCCGAGCTGCCTCCCAGGCAGATGTTCTCAGCACTGCCGCAAACGCACTATGTGAAAGACTCTACACTGACCCTCCGGAGGATACTCGTCAGCTTACATTCCTCAACCAAGTTTTTCCATCAAGAGTTGCTTCGCCACGTACACGCATGAATTGGTTCACCCGCACCCTCTTCAATTCAACGCTGCGTCTAACCTCCATGCATCTACACGACACCACCTCCGTAATCAACCGATTCATGAGTCGGAATTCTTATTCCGCGGTCTCATACCAAAAGTTGCTCCCCATCTTGACATTTCACCCAAGCCACGATACAATAAGTCTCGCATCTCGCGTCGCCCTCGTTCCCTTCCGTCACGATCTGAGCCTACAACGGATGACCAACGGAACATCAAGCCCTCCGACCACCTTTCGCCTCCGGCTCCGCGCTCTGCCTCTCCCTTTCCGGCCAGGATCCAGGGTCGCGGACGAGGCCGCTTCCTGGGACGTCCTGGCTCCTCCGACCAACGACACCGAGCCACTTCCCAATCCCGACATAAAAGTCAAGATAACTATTGACATTCCGCCTCCCCCACAAGCTGTAGGGGGACGCTTCCGCTATTATGCCAAAACCTGGCAAGCGATAACTTCCGACCCAGTGCTTCTTTCAATCATATCCACTGGCTTCAAACCGAAGTTCCATATGCCTCCTCCAGTGAAAAACCCTCCGTGGGACCTCCGGCCCCCTCCGTCTAGAAATATTGTCACTCCTCCAGAAGAAGGCTATTCGTGTTTAGCTCCGTTTACCCCAGGATTTTACAGCAGCATTTTTCTCTGCGACAAGAAAACAGGGGGATCACAGCTAATTTTTAATTTCAAACCGCTCAATCAATTTATTCACAATCCACAGTTTCAGGTGGAAACAATATCCTCCGTCCGCGAATCCCTCCAACCCAATAACGGGACAGTCTCCCTCGACTTGGCCGACACCTACCTTCACATTCCGCTTCATGCCTCTGTCCGCCACGTACTCCGTTTCTTACTAGACAACACCGTCTACAAGTATCTTTGCCTTCTGTTTGGCCTCAAGGCAGCCCCCCGTATATTTACAATGATCCTGCGTCCAGTCTTGGCCTGCCTTCTCCAACAAGGCATCCCCATCCATGCCTTCCTCGACGACTGTTGCCTTCCCCATCTGCAACCAGCGACTTTGTCAAGAAACCTAGCTTCCGCCATGTCTCTTTTTTTATCACCTAGGTCTCGGTTTAAACCTCCCAAAGTCACGTCTCCTACCTGCCCAGTCGTTCGTTTTCCTAGGAGTATTCTTTGACCTCCGCTCAGCGTCCGTCATGCCATCCCCGGAACGTGTCGCATCTCATCTTTCACTCCACCCACGGCTTCCTGCAAAAGTCTCGTCACGACTTTTGAGACCTTGCCTCCGCTATCGGGACCATCGATTCATTCGCAGACCTGGTCCCCTACGGACGATGGATGGCACGTCCACTACACCACTACCGCTCCTCTCATCGGAGCAAACTCCGCACTGCCATCACTCTTCCTCCACAGCAGCGAGGCCAGACCTTCCCCATCGACACCTTCCTATGGTGGATGGATGTCAAAAATCTGTCTGCGACTGTTCCCCTCCACGAACCACCTCCTCATCTCCACTTATTCACAGATGCCTCTCAGACGGGCTGTGAAGCCTACGTCGAATTGCGCGCAGTCCTTCTAGGCCTGCAACATTTTCGCCATTACTTAACGAACTAGGTTGTACAGGTTCACATAGACACCACCACTGCTGTTGCCTACTTCCGCAAGGGCGGAGGGACGCATTCCCTTACCCTCCACCAGATAACATCTAAAATCTTTCAGTTCTGTATCCTCCATCGCATCCGCCTCCTACCCCTCCACATTCCGGGGTCTCTGAACATCATCGCCGACTCTGTCTTGCCGCACACCGCCAGTTAGCGAATAGACCTTACATCCCACAGTCTGTCACGCCCTCTTCCGCCCTTGGCAGCGACTACTGGTGGATCTCTTTGCCACAAGATTCAACGACAGACTTCCCCTGTTCGTCAGTCTACTACCGTATCCACGTGCTTGGGCAGTGGATGCACTCTCTCTACTGGAATCGCCTCCACGCCTACGTGTTTCCACCTCCGCGCCTCCTTCCGCTTGTCTTCCGCAAGATTGCCGGATGCAACGGTCGATTTCTCCTCATAGCACCTAATTGCCCGTCGGCAGCTTGGTTTCCACTTCACCTTACCCTCCTCGTCGACTCACCCCGACAACTACCAGCTCAACCGGACCTCTTATTCCAGAACAACAGAACGATCCACCACTCGAACCTTCCGGCGCTACGCCTTCACGGGTGGCTACTATCATCTGACTCCTCCGCGCAACAGGCGTTCTTGGAGAAGAGGCCTCTCGCATCGCTTCACGAGCCGTCCTCTCCTCCACCACTAAGCTGTTTTACAATCACTGGAAACGATGGTTTCGTTGGTGTATCGCAGAACAGAGCCACCCTCCTATGCGTGACCTCCTCCGTTTCTTAACCTCCCTGTTTAAGAACGGATTACGAGGGTCCACGATCCTGGTATACCGTTCTGCACTAAACGCAGTCTTCAAGGCTGCTGGGAATACGACCCTCCTTAATGATTACAAAATGTCATCCTTAATCCATTCTTTGCTCTTGGAGCGACCACGCGCCAGAAAACTTTTTTCCGATTGGGACCTTTCCATCGTCTTGACGGCCCTCATGACCTCTCCCTATGAATCTCTGGCCTCCGCTGTCTCAGCCATCTCACAAGAAAGACTGTGTTCTTAGTGGCTCTAGCCGCATGCCTCCGATGTAGTGAATTACAAGCCCTTTCCGCAACAGAACGGTATCTTGTTTTTTCTTACCAGATTACAAGGGTGTTACTCTCACCCCTCAGCCTTCCTTTCGTGCGAAAACTCAAAAACCCACTGAACACACTCAAACACTCTTCCCCTCCCTCTCAAACATATAGGGAGACGATCAGGAACGTACCTTATGCCCTGTACGGGCTATCCGTTTTTACCTTAAAGTATCCAAACCCGCTCGAAGAGGACGCACCCAACTCCTTTTTCCATTCAGTAACAAAGTCGGACAAACCTCCGCACGGATGATTGCCACCTGGCTCAAAAGCGTCATTGTCCAGGCCTATGAAGTACTTGACATAGACTGTGTCACGGAAGGCATTAGGGGAACGGCCCACGAACTTCGTGCAATTTCTAACTCTTGGGCCCACTACAGCAACGTTTTATCACCGAAATTATGGAATCTGCCTCCTGGCACCACCCTACTGTCTTCACTTCCCACTACCTCCGTGACATGTCTCATCACGCCGACGGCCTATATCGCGTTGGGCCATTTGTTGCCGCCCGTCGCATGCTTTAACCCCTTAAACACACTTGGACTATTCTCTGAAAGGAACCGGTCGCTACCTGAGGGGACTCCTGTCAAATGGCGCCCGCCGCCTTGACGAAGTCTATGGGAATGCTAATAAAAAAAAGGTAATGGATTTTTTCAAGGCAACTAGAAACATCAAAGTACCAGTATTAGATGGTTAATTTTGGTTTCTATTGCCTGTGGAAAAAATGCATTACCTTGGTCCCACCCTCCTCCCTTCTAGTCGCCATTTGGGCACGATAGAGGTATCAAGAAGGTGAGCATTACCGCTCCGCTTCGATTTATATATGATGGAAGCTGCCCAGTAGCGAACCGGAAGGATCTGCGTATGTTTTCTCTAGAATTGAACAGCATTGAGAAGGAAAATGCTAATTAAAAAAAGGTAATGTATTTTTTCAACAGGGAATAGAAACCAAAATTAACCCGGTAATACTGTATTTTGACGTTTTTTGCTTGGCTTGGTGAGGACAGGGTGTCTAGCAACTTGGAAAACAAACTTTCCTGGAAATGTCAGGGATGTTTTTTAAAGTAGTCATTGAAATTTCGGAGCAAAATAATAAATTACTGAAAAACCTGGAAACATCGGGGAATCGTTGGCCACTTTATCAAGCAATGCGTCAGTCTGCATGTTGATTAGTCGCTCCTGGAGCGTTCATTCTGAATAAGATGCTCCCGATTGGATCAGTGTAAGACTCATTTGAAATAGAAATGGCAACACTACTCCCCTAGGAAAAATATAAAGGGTTTCTTGTCCGAAGGAGGTAGATAGATTCTGGTGGGCCAAATAGAGGAGAAAGTTAACAAGGAAACCAACTGTCAATTCAGGCTCTTTTCCATAGGTTATAGTTTTTCTTTTCGACAAGAGCACATGGTGGGAAAAAGACTTCTCGCCAACGAGAGACCTACAATGTTGGACCTGAAGTTTCAAGTAGCGACTTCTAGTAATGGGGCAGTTATGGCTGATTTACTACTAATTAAGGGCTAACTTAGTGAGTACTAATACTGTTATCTTGTAAAGTGTTTTCATCTAAGATCTAAACACATAAAGCAAGTATTGGCCGGACACAATGTGTAATTATTTCTAATTGGCCTGGAAAACCAGGAAAAGTCGGGAAAATAAAAAATTTGGATTCGCTAAACGCCCTGTAACGATTGATGTTAGTAAAGTGCGGCAGATGTAACTT
This sequence comes from Lithobius niger, assembly GCA_023313725.1. Taxonomy (NCBI): domain Eukaryota; kingdom Metazoa; phylum Arthropoda; class Chilopoda; order Lithobiomorpha; family Lithobiidae; genus Lithobius; species Lithobius niger. Next base: position 25,084 of record JAHWFP010181825.1, read on the forward strand.
GGTGTTCTGCCAGAAAATTTAGGACTTGTGGCGTTCTTGACATGGAAAGAAGTTATATCTAGTTTGTTATTTGGGGTTCCTGGGTTTTTTAACAAGAACAAAACTAGACTGGTTCAGCAAACTAAAGAGTACAAACTGCTGCTTGTTTGGGGCTCCATTCTACTGAACATTTGGCACCCAGATTAGGCCTATCAGTTAATCAGGTTCAATTTGGAATTCGGTATCTTTATGATGTAAAAATTGCTCGTCTTTGAGCGAGGCTCTATGTATTTCAGTTTACAGGCATATGTATTATGGGCGAGTTTAAAGTTGACAAACCCATAGCCTGAAGAGTTAACAAAATGTTAACGATTCTTTGTTAATTTTGCTTTAACGGATCTCGTGCCGAATACGTAATTTTATCAAGTAAAAGTTTGGCTAATGAAAAGTTTTGCTGTTCTATGTTTAATGAATGTTAAATAAATGTTACAAAATTGATGCTTAAACATTTGAGAATGTCTAAAAGCATGCTAAATTTAAGACTTTTGGGGTTGAACCAGGAAAGGTTTGTTCGCAAAACAGTGATGGAAAGCCTGGCAATGTACTTTTCATTTGTTTTAATTTTGGACAAGACCATTATTTTAAACGAAAAAAAAATACAATTAAAGGTGTAAGCTGCTTATTTTATAATTCGTAAAAACTAATTTTTTGTTTAAAATTTGTTGGTTTTTTCTTTTGTTTTCTATTCTAGATGGGTGATAACAAAATCACCCCTCGTGACCAAACAATGACGTTTACATGCTTCGTCTTTTTCGACATGTTTAACGCTTTGAGTTGTCGGTCTCAGGTGAGTTTTCTACTAAAATTGTGTTTGCTACTATATTCGTAATTGCGAATAAGGCTGGAGTACCAACGAACTGGTCTGGAGGTCAAACCGATCGTGAGGTAAAAGGTTTTAAGGTAATGATTATGCCTCAGTTTTAAATATTAAGTTCACTCCACCCATCTAAACAACCCGCTGGGATAGTCCAAAATGGTAGAAGTTACTTTTAGTTCATTTTTTTTCTAAAAGAATATGACTTGTTTTTAATAATGTGCAATGTATGTATTGGTGTGCTGCAGCTAACGGCTTGTGCAGTGATAAAGTGTCATAAGATATTTATGGGGAAGGCAACGCTTCTGTCCCTGGAGACATTTTGCTAATTCCATCCACTACTATCTACCGAATTTGTTTGTCAGGCACCATTACGTCCTGCTGTTCATTCGGTAAACTACCCCTAAGACCACTTGGATTGCGTGTGCCCCTTCTCTCGTTATTTGCCTCGGTCTCAGGTCGCATTTTGGCAACTTACAGATTTAAAATTGTTAACATGTGCAGATCAGTGCCCTGTTTCCATGGAGCAGCCTATCCCCCCTCACGACCCCAAGAAAATTGTTTTTGTTTTAAGGCAAACCGTACGGGAGCCCCCAAGCTTACGATATTGTACCTTCCCTGAAGCCATATATATTATGGAGAATGCTCACATGGAGCTGGACTCGTGCATTACTGCTCTTGCCTTACAGTCATGGTCCCTTCGGCTGGCTTCTCATTCCGACTTAGCTTACGCCGCCTCCACGGCTGCTTTGCGGGCTTACGTGGTTGATCCAGCGGCTACAGGACCGACAACGTGCTGGAGGACTGCCTTCAATTGATGACAAGGGCCTCGTCCATTCAAGAGGATTCTTTCAAGTGGGGCCTCCGTGTTCTGATGAATATGGTTTTCTGGCATAGCTGCGCGTATATACTCTGCTTCCAACATCCCTGTGGACGTTATTGGTCGTCTTTGCCTGTTTCCTGGCTTTTCGGCAGTCAACTGCTCTCTCTCCGTCACCAGATGTAAGAAATAAGGTCAAACCTCCTCCTGCTCTGAAACTGGTGGCTCAAGGACGCCTTACCAAAGTCGTGGTGGGCTTTCTTTTCGTTGGGGCAGTAGAGCCCATAGGGGGCTTACCTTTCTTAACTTTTTCGGAGACAGTCTGTTCACCTTCTCGGACTGGTGGGGGCAGGCTACCCCATCACGTTCAGGAATGGAAATCAATTACGTCGTATTCGATATCAAATTAGACGGTTACATTTCCGCCTTCGTCTCTTATCCATCCCTAACTTTGGGTCGACCCCCTCGGCTACAGAATCTTCTCCTGAACGAGCTACCAGAAGTGGTCAAGCTCCTCGCGAAAGGAGCCATGCATCTTTCTCTCGACACTCCATGCTTCTACAGCCCTGCCCTAAGAAGAATGGGGCAGTCTTTTAATTTTCGCACTCAACTCGTTCGTCGTGAAATGCCAGCAGATGAAGACTCGTGTCTGTTCGAAAATCTCTCCAACAAGGGTAGGTCACCTTTCCATAGATTTCAAAGATGGGTATCGCCACATACCGTTTCACTCGTGTGTCTTTCACCTGTTTCGGTTTGTCGCGGGAGGCCGCAATTACCATTTCGAGGTGATACCCTTTGGGTGCAGCACTTCACGTCGGTTCTACGTTAAGTATTAGGTTATCTCCAAGGCTGCAAGTTTCACTGTCACGCGCACCTGGACGACTAGCTTTTTTGAAATTTTCTTATGTACATTGGATGTCATTTTGGACTTTAACAGCTCTTCCCGTTTCATACTACATAGTGTTTGTCACTAGCTGGTTCTGTGAGATGCTGTCTAAGGCCCAGTTTTTACATAGGGCAGAAAAAAAAAGTGAAAATAGAGACCACTTTATTCGACTCAGAATCGCACGTTCTATCCAGATAACTGGGTACTGTTTTATTTTTTTTTTTACTGAATTGGACTAAAAAGAATATTTGCGGTGTTCCTTTCTTATGGGCCACCCTGTATAACGACTGTAGTCAAACTACGCACGCCCAAAAGAGTTTCAGTTAAACCAGTAAATAGCGTCGGTCCAAGTTTTAAACCAGAACATCGTTATTTCGTATGTAAATTATATTTAGCCTATAACTAAATGTAAGTATTACAGGATAAGTCAAAACCCCCTTTCCCTTTACTTCTCTCTCGGGGGGGGGGGGGCGAAACTGTAGGTTGGGCAAGTAACTTTTAAACCATGCTAGGTACTAACCGTAAAACGTTTATTAGACGCCCATGGGCCTATGCAGTAAACCGGCGGTTGGGTGTATTGAAACAAAAATAATCTATTTTCTAAACTAACTTCAGTCCGGTTTGGTGCCGAAACCTAAATTCGGTCAACATCTATATCGCACCATGCAACGGTCATATTGATAATTACTTCATGGAGAGAGCGACCAACTCGTCTTGTGTCCTGGAGTACATGATCCACACGTCCTTCAGAAATCATCCCCGTTCGTAAATCGAGTTGGATAAAACGTTAATTTCGCTAAGTGTATGTATTTTGCAGCAAAAAAACTACGATTTAACTTTTAAGGGGTGGGTTTTAACTCCACTATTTCACAATTTTTACCTTAAAGCAGTTTAGGAGGTTGGGCTTCTCATTGTGGGCTTCTCATGTTTTAGAGTAGAATAATGGTAAGAAATGTACTGTTAATTAGTGTTGCTTAGTCAATATGGACCATTGTTTAGAACTAGAAAAGCTGTCTGCCGCTCTAATCCTTTTATTTCTTGTCGATAAATGGGTGCAGGCAATTTTTTTTCAACTTGCCTCAAAATAATGATTTTAATTAGCGGAGAGATCTGTTGTATGGAAATAAACATAGCAGGGATGCTGACGGTGTGAAAATATCTGAAAAATTGAAAATTGACCAGCAGTAAAAAAAAATGTGAAAATTGTGAAAAAATTTGAAAAATACGAGTGTTGATGTGAAAAAAAGGCAAAACGCACATCATCTTACACGGGGACGGACACATTACCACTAACGGAGAACATCAAAAACAGAGTTCTTAAATTTTTGGTGGTTTAACTGACCACCTTCGTCAGAAGTCCGCTTTGTGCGTTTGTGCGTAAGAAAACGCACAAACGAAGTAAAACCAATTAAATTATCAACTCTAATTTCGGGCCAGGATTAGGCAGGCATGTCTGTGTTTAGAACACGAAAAAAAAAATATTGGTTGGTTTACGGGTGGAGTAGTTTTGAATTAGCTTTCACTCTCTTCAGGTAAAATTAGAGACAACTTACTATGATTACTGGAAATGAAAAATTTTTATTAAAGAATTGTGAAATTGGTGGGATAATTATGAAAACGAAGAAATTGTGATACAAAAATATAAAGTAATTATGTGAAAAATGTGATAAAAATGAAAAGCAGGTATGTGAAAAACGTGAAAAAAAAGCAAAGTGAGTATGTGAAAAATGTGATAAAAATAAAAAGTGGGAATGTGAAAAAAGTTGGTACTCCCGGCAGCACCCCTGACATACGAATAGTGACTTAGCAGAACAGTGTCTTAATTGCTTTGTATTTTCAGACCAAATCCATTTTCACCATTGGCTGGTTCACCAATCGGATGTTCCTATTGGCGGTTTGCGGGTCAGTTGTGGGCCAGATGCTGGTCATCTATTTCCCACCACTGCAGAAGATCTTTTTAACTGAACCTCTTTTACTCAGTGGTAAGTAGAATGTTTTGGGTGGTCATAAAATGTTGATCATTTTAACTATTAGTTGTAATTTCTTACTTCTGAAGTTAAGCAACCCTATACTAATAAATAAATTGTACGAGATGCGGCCATTATTGGCTGCCGAATCTGCTGGTATACCCATATCAGTTATTGTATCGGTATTGGTTTTAATTTGTTCAATAACCTGACGAGAATTTGACTGATTTTGGTGTTCAAATTCACCATTTGAATGCAAAAACAGGTAAACAACAATAATACTCACACATAAAATACTGGAAACACTTTTATCATCTTCACTAATTTTCTTTCCAATGGTGTTAAAATCCACTGAAGTTAAAAGTAACTATCTTGAGCAAAATAAAAGAAAAACTATTTCGTAAAAACCGGCAAACGGCGATTACAGTGGTTATTGAAGGCCATTATTTCAAAATTTACACTAAAACCAAGTCGACCATCGCCAGCATTCATTGTGACATAGTGTGAGAGATGTGATCGTTCGTTTTCTAAAACTGTAAACACTCCGACGAAGTGAACGATTTTTCACTTAGTGAACAATTCTGTATAGTTGGTTTTGTGGTTTTAGTGTAAATTTTTAAATAATGAAAACTATTACCGAAAATTGACGTTTCAAGGTAAGAGTTGTGAAAATTTTATTAAGTGGCCAAATGTTTACCTATAGGTTAAGAAAAGAGTTAACGCCAATTTCGAATGTAATGGACTGTAAATAGGTGGTAGTGTTTGGAGTTTTCATTACGTGCCTGAAGATAATAGTCTGCTAGGTTTTTCCACCCACAGCTAATTGGCTATCGAAAATTCGCCAAGAATTGTTATATAGTTCTTGCCTGTCTGGAATATTGCGTATTTTCCTCCGTGCGTAAGTAATGTCGTCTGCTACGTTCCAGAGTATGAATCTAGAAGTTTTTAAGTTCAGAAAAGATTCAAAATTGACCCGCTCCCCCTCCTCCCCCCCCCCCCCCCAAAAAAAGATTGATTAAATGAAAATTGCTAATGGTAAAAACTGATTATGTCACCCAGCTATTGACGGTTGTCATTAACTCAGTATTTGCATCTCGGTCCAAATCACACCTTCAGGAACTAAACATGGCGAGCTAGTGAAAGGTGAAAGCTAAGTGACTGCTAAAACTCTTATAGTGGAAGTGGCTTGTGGCGGAAGTACCAGAAGTGGCATAGGAGGAAGTAGGTTTATAATGTTGGAAGTTACTGGTGTGGTTTTTATTGAGGCTGGTTTTTATCGATACTGGATCAGATTGGTTGCCGGCATTTGTGGTGCAAGTATTGATCGGTTTCGGCAACTTTCGCTGAAATATCAATAATTTGGGACCGTTCGATTACGGCATGATGTTTGCAGCGCTTTTCTCAGGAACTTACCGAGCATTTTCGTAGTTATCTTAACTATTGATTACAATTTTAAAATTCTTTATTTTAATAATTATTGAACTTTTGAAGAAAACTGCGCCATTGTTAAAAAACATTTTATAGTTACCGGTGTCGGCAAATGTTTAACAACGGGATCGGTATTGGATCAGTAAAGCTGATATCAGTGCAGCCGTAATTTCTATCTCTAAATACTGTCCCCAATTAAATTTTTGCATTTTGTCTAAAATTTGGACGCATTTTCCTAACTAAACTTAAAATACTCACCACCCACAAGCCTCACTTCTGCTTCGATAGAGGCATTCCAGGAGCCACCATGCATACGATCTACATCCTTTGTCAGGAAAGTGCTACAGTACTGACAGCACGCTGTTTTTGCACTTTTCTTATTTTTAGTTAGTTTTCCTTATTTTAGTGTTTTTAAACCCCTTTTTAGTTTCGCTACATGAGAGCCACTGTGTTATTTACGTTTGTGCAACGTTTGTTACTATCAGCAATATACTTACTTCAGTAATATGTGCTAAAGTCACATTTTATGCTATTTTCATTGCCCAAAATTAATACAATTGAATATTAGCTAGCTCCCGCCAGGGGCCCCACATCTGTATTACCACAATACAGATAGTACCGCCATGATTACTAATGTCACTTTGAAGAAACCGACTCTTCAGCTTTGCTCTGTTATGCTCCATAAGTTCTAGGACTTATTTCATTGCAAAGACCATGTCTTAGTGGATTTAGGTAACTTTCTCACATGTGCTCACTTTAAAACTCCATCGATTTGCGCCCAGCGTGTAGAAAATGTAATTTTGAAAGTGCAAAATGTGCCATTTGTCTATCCCATGCTCCTGATTCTATCGCTAACGTACTTGGAAAAATTCTGCGCAAAAGAAAGCACAACGCAATAGTAAATTTAATTCTGTTGACCCTAAACATGTTTCCCATCACCCCTTTACTTAAGAAAACTTCTATCGACTTATGTCTTAAAGGTTTGCGTGGTAATCCAACGGGAGGCCTGGGGAACATTTTTGCAGATGCTAATGCCGATGTCTCGCTATCTCCCAATGTTTCCCACCTTCGTTTGGATTCTTTAATCTTACATAGTCTGTTGATCTAAGCTTAGTGATTACTGAAGTTAATAAATGTGCTGATGCGAGAATTAATGCTAAGGTGGATTTGGTTGAATCGAAATTATTGCCTTCACTGTTGGAGAAATTTGAGTCTTTTTGACACGGTTAAACAACAGATTTCTAAGATGGCGGCGCTCTGGCCCAAACTGGATTTCGGCAAGTATTCCTTCTTACTGACACCAGCCGACATCGCATCTGGTGAGGGAACACAGAAGTTTAAGAGCTAGTTGAATTTGGGTAGCGCTAAGCATTCCGGCAGTGGTAAACACGGTGGAAAACTTGTCATATCGAAACTTAAGACTTCGGAATAGAAACTTGTAACCGAGAACGTTATTTTCGTGCACAGTAGGGAGAATTCCAAGGAGAAAAGTGGAAAGAAAGACTAATAAAGTGAAGGGTGTTATGAAACTTAAAGATAGTAACAAAGTAAAGAGTGTTGTGAAACTGAGAGACGACGATAAGGAGATTTGTGTTGAGAAGAAATGATTGTACTGAAATGAGCGATAAATGTAGAAACAGTGTGAATGACAGCATGATTGTTCCTAGCTCAGGTCCCATAATCAAGAAAATGTTCTCGCATGTGTAAAGCAAAAAAGAGCAAGGCTGGTAAGAGTCAGTTGTTGGTGAGATGTCCGACATACTCCTGAGCTCTATTGTCGTCCGTCCCCGCGTCGGTGGAATGTGCTCAACAAATGGCCTAAAACAATCAAATCATCTTCTTGGGTTGATTGTGCTGAAAGGTGACGTCCGTAACGATTCATGTGTTCATTCACCAGTTAAAGGCCATGGATGTCGGATCAGTATGTTCGATGGATGTCCAGTACAGATGTCTGTTGCAATTGCAAAATGTTGTTGCAGATTTCTTCACTGCTCAAGAAGGCTCCCCGTCCCTACTTCGGCAGCGTTCCTTGACGTTGTCGCCAACATCCTCTACTTGAATGAAGCTTAAGGCACTGCCTAGGAATTCTGAGGAATGCAAACACTATCATTAAGATTGTAGGAAGGGACCGACATCGTTGAGGTCGGCTTCCCTTTCCAGACTCACTCCAGATTCACTCGGAGAACAGCACAAAAAACGGACTCGTGATGAATCAATTTCACCTTTTCGTTCTAAAAGTTTCTGGTAACGGATTTTAACGCTGCTTCAACTAGCACTGTGAACCAAATTCCATCCAAACACAGACACTGTCGAGATGGTGGCCGTTGATGACAGTGATGATTAAGATTCTGACGATGATGTCACTCCACCAAGGAAAAAGCAGAAGAACGTTGACACCCCCCCCCCCTCTCAGATTCCAGTTCCGATTCAGATGATGAAGTTTATGATGAGGACTTCCACAATTATACACAATTACAATCACTAGCTGGACTCGTGCATTGAATTTCCCAAACTTAGCTTCTCCCGGTGTTTTGT
>JAHWFP010181827.1:8990-37031 GCA_023313725.1 Lithobius niger
GTTTTTCTGAGATACTGATAACTGGTAAACCAATCACTGCAAACGTTAAAAAAATTTCGTAGGATTAGTATTACAAACAAATACATCATGAATCTAAAAAAAAATCATCAGATAGCTTCAGCCATTCTCAAGAACTGTTTAACACTAAGTCAAGAATAATAAATATGTTCTTAGAATTCATAAACGATAATGCATGTATTTACTACTCTTATTTATTGATTACTGCTACATAATTGGATCCTATTGTTTATTTCTTTTCATTTACTCCACGTTTACAGCTTTTACCTTATCTTGAATAGTCAACATCTGTGTTCCGTGTAGACTCATACCAAAGATTGGTGCAGACATAAATTGAAGGTGGACACAATTTCTGATTGTATACTATACAAATGAGCATTTTTCTACGTAACGTTGTTGCCACCTGAAAATGTTTGTATTGTAGTCTGGTATCTTACTATTTTATAAGAGAAACGAAACAGTTTATACACGTTTTTTAATTAATAATTGTAATTCAGTCCATTGGACATGACCACTAATTTTCGAGGACGATTGCCACTATGGAACTATATCTGGCATGTTCCGAATGCTCTCAAATTTGAAAGAAGCCTAAATTAAACACGGAATAGTTGATTTTGCAATGAAAGTAATGTTGGCCTAAAATAGTGAAGAAATTGTTGCTGCTGTATGTAGTTGCTAAGATGAATCTTTAACACACTAAAGAATAAATACAAATTCTGTATTGTCAGGAGACAAATACGCTCTTATTGCAAAATGTGACTACTGCTGACTAGTGTACTTTATTGAGGAAATCCATAAAATGTTCTTAGATACGGATTATTCAGGGTCACTATAATGATTATACGAGTACAGTCTGAGAATGAGACCTATCCATACTTATAAAAGTAATACTGCCTTTCTTTGTCGACCAGATTAGTTATAGAGCTTTTGCAAAATCACTAAGCCTGGAATAAAACGTTGATGCGCAGTTTCATCTCGACTGCACGCCACGGAACATGCACCAATTGGACCCTAAATTGGGCCCATTAAGCCTCAATCCCTTTTCTCAGTTTGAGATGGGTTTTGTGCAGTTTTTCTATTTGTATTTTGTCAGTAGGAAGAGGCAGTAGTGACATAGAAAAATTCTGTTGAAGTTCGAGTATTAGAAGTATGAGATTGATTGGCAGAACTTGGTTTGTGTGACACTTTCTTTTGAGATTTCGTTTGGAATGACCGATGTAATGCATGATTTTAGTGAAAGTGATTTTTGCACCACATGCAGTCACAAAGTCACAATTTATTAAAAAAAAAAGAAAACGATACTTCAACGGCAAATGTACAAACACTATAACTTTACGAATGACATAAATTTATGCTAAAGAAATCGTCGTCCATCTTCACAATTTACCACACACTTGAAGAAATGTGTTTTCAGCTCCATGAGCTGAATTTAGGGGTGGTGTAAGAAGGAAGAGGGGAATGCCATATATATCTCGTAAAAGTAAATACAAAAATTAAAATGTTGTAGTTTTGAGTCTAAGCACGAAACAGATAAAAATTCTTAATGTCTTGCAGGCATTGGACATATTTCGTCTGCATAATTTGTGACGGGATTCTTGATTAACCTTTAAGAGATAAACAGTGCCCCTCGTGAAACCATTTATCATCACCGATTTTTTTCTGACGTAAATATTTAAAGTGTGATTCAGTTACAGAAATCTCTGGCGTTAATGTTTTCATCTTAATTTCTCCATTCTTTTCGTGCCTCATTGTAGTTAGTTACGATTCTAAGATGATAGCGTTTTCGGGTTCCTGTCACCATTTCTGCCCATTCAAATTCGTGCTGTAGGTTGCTGTAGGTTTGACACGATCCCAGCCGAAGCCACGGTATGTGAAGGCGAGCGGGATAACTTTGCTAGGTAATTTCAATAGGAAATTCTTTGCAACTTTTGTATGCCAGAATTGACATGAGCACGAGGCATCACAGAGTCCTTCTTTTCCCGAAAATACCATAGGTGGGTAGGTCAGGATTCAGCCCGGGACCTCTTGCACATGAGATGTTCGTGCCAACCATTAGGACTACCTTGACCCATTTTTTCATTTAAATGAATTTCCTCTTCCTCAACTTCTACACATTTTCGAAGTTTAACAAAAATTACACCTCCAGTTCCTGCCACTGTCGCTCTTGTGCTTTCAGGCAACTGATAGCTCATTTGTAACAAATGAAGTCTAAACCTTTCAAAAGAGTTACTCACCAACAGTTACTGTCACACACGTGCCAAAGATTGTGGCGATTTCTTTAAAACGAATATTTAGTTTGCAATTCTTATTTGAGACGTGATTGCACTGAAAAATAATATACAAATATCATGAACAGGTATATAACTACAGAAACAGAAAAAATTAATAAATTGAATTACAAAGCGGTGAAATGGTTTATACTTTTCATTCACCTGTGCTTCAGAGAACCAAGGAAAGAATGGAAATCTACAAGAATATTCATATCAATTCACTGTAGCCAACATTGGATCACAAAATCTTTCTCCTTCATTCTACTATTAATGATTACTATAAATTATTAATAATATTAATGTATTCAAAATGCATTCAGAAAGAAAGACAGAATTACCCAGAACAGTAAGTTGATACAATCATACAACCCAGGTTTAAACTAATTAGAAATTTTTTCTGCTTTGTAAACAAATTTACTAACGAAATACCATGATCGATTGCTGATATAGAAATAAACGCATTCTATAGCAGTTCATTCTTATGTATGCGGAAAAGTGTGGACTGGGATGTCAGCACAAGTGCAATTACTTTGGGAATTCAAAAAAGGATAGAAAGGAAAATGGAAAAATATGAAATAAAATAATAATTCTTCCATGATGCAACCATAGTGATGAAGTAGGTTTAGAAACAGGTGATGTGAATATGAATAGAACACGAATAACCGAACATGCAGAGCTACTAAAATGTAAGTAGGCATAAAGAAGTGAAGATAATGGATACAGTTCAACCTACTGGTGCAGCCAATAATTTAAACATAAGCTTACAAAGAATAAAACCGTAAAAAGTGACTTAATGATGTGAAAATCATTATGTGCTTTATAAACAAAGCAGTAATAAAGAAATAAAAAATTACATCCAAAAACATAAGAAGGATGTGCAAACTAGAATGCAACAAACTAAAGCAATAAAACCATGGAAATTGATCAACATGAATTGAATCATCAAAGAAATTGCAATAGATAAATATTTGTAAAAGATGTGGCACAAACTGAATGTTTGAAAAAAGAACAAGAGCCCAATTTGCCAGTCAGCAGCTGAAAATTAAGGAATATAACGAATATCAGTTTGACAGGACAGACAGCTTCCCAGAAGGGATGGAAACAGAAATGACCCAATTAGATTCAGTTTAAATACGACGAAGCAAGAGATCTTTGTGGATAACTGCAAGGAAAAGCAGAAACAAAAAAATAACTTTAAATAGGTTCATTTTGAAATGGAAATTGTATCTAACAAAAAAGTGCTCATTTTCACAAGTGAAAATGGCTTACAATGGAAAATTTAGATGAGCGACGTAAATTAGTAATTTAATTGTGTGATGAGTTGAAAAAATGTTTTAGACCTATCTTGCTACTGTAATGGTGGCGAAAATGACTACTGCATATTAATATTAGAAATTGAAAATAGGAAAGTAAGTTATAATAGCGCCAACTAATTGAAATTAATCTTAAAAAACAAATAAAAGATGTTGCATAATATTTCAAATGATTCTCAGTCTATACACTACTTATTATAAAGACATGCTAACGTTCAGAGTTGTATTTTTATTTGGGTTGAAATTTCTGATGAGGGAGCTTTGGTGCATGATGTGCCAGTTTGAAGCTGTAATTCCTTCCCATTTATTTTTCGGAAGAAGGCTTAATTAGGTTGTAAAGCAGTGGGAATAAATCATAAGTGGAATACTGGGATGAAATCATGTAAGTAAGATGGAAATGAGCGTGTAGAAAACCCTAATAAATTGTAGCAACTATCACCCGACCAAGTACTTGCATCTTCGGAACTCATTCAATGCAACCTATTAATAAAATGGTAGAAACAAATTGTTCAGCAGGTAAAATGCTAAATTATCTAGAAAGATTCTAACTGAAGCTAGAAAATCCATTAGGATTACAAAAAAACTGAAGAACTATTAAGTCTTTTAAACCACTGTATCGTAAAGCAATATTCAGAAAATGATATAAATACAATAGCACAGTAACGAAATGCAATATCACAGTGTCAGGGTTCAGTAGGACTTTCCTTGGATTTCCATTAGATAACATAACTGGGATTCGAACCAACTACATCCGGATAACAACTTAGGCTCCCATTTTATGTGATACGTCTCTCCAAGGCCATGATAAAGACTGCCAAAATGTTATGAAGTCAACATAGTCATTGCTGTGACTCCATTTCATTGGGGAGAAGAATTTTTCCTGCCATTAAAAGAGCAGCAATACACACAAATGAAAGACTCCAACAAGTGCCCAAATTAAGATACATTTTCTATCTAATGGATTTTTGCGACACCATGCTTTTATAACTGGTCGGTTTCCATTTCTGTGTCTTTTCCATTGTTTTTCCTTATTTTACTAAAAAATTTATTTTTGAAGTTTATTTGCATTATTAATCATTTGTTTAATTTGTTTTCTTTTAATATCATCCCTGTCATTACTATTTGCCTTTTTTACGTTAGCTTTTATTATGTTACATGTGTATTTAGATAGTATGTTATTTGTTATTGTATTGAAAATTCCACCAGGACATGTTACATTATCTATTATATCCTATTTTTAAAAAACCATTAATTTCATTTTCTTTTCATTTCCTTTACAGTTTTTCCGTGGTTATATTTAGTGTAATCATTTTTAATTTTTCCTATTATTTTTCTATTTATGGGTTGTTTTTTTATTCCACATCCACACATAGTTAAATAATGGTCTGAAATTTTTTTCTGTCAATGTTGCTTCACTGCCTTCTCCTCTTTCAAGTTTAATGTTGATATGGTCAATGCAAGTCTGTTGTAAATGGTATTGTCCATTCTTATTATATTATTTCCTCTCTTTTTGGTGAATCTACTTTTTTCATAGCCCAGTTTTGCTAACATGTTTTCGTAATTATCTATAAATATTTGTTCATAGTTGTCTTCATTATTTTCAGGAATTTTTAATATATCGATATATTATCGCCTATTATTATTTGATAAGATCAGTTCTTATCATTAGTTTTACATAATGATTTCAGTTTTTTTATACACTCTTTTGTACTTGTGATAGGTTTTTTTGTAAACGGCAATTATTCTGCTGTTTTCTTTTTCATCTTGTGTCCTTAATTCATTTCCATTACATTATTTTCATCGATAAATATCTCTTTTGCTTTTACGTCATAATCATCTTTAATCAAAATCATTATTCCACCACCACTTTTAGTGGTTTTTCTTGTTATGTTTTTTCATAACCCTATGAATTATATATATCAGTTTCTTTTTTATGTTTACTTTTGTCAGTATTATTACATCCCGTTTAATACTTGTTGCATCTTATCCCAATTCTTCCTTAAACAGCTTCTATTGCTATGTAAAATTTTTACACCTTTACAGTTATAATAACAATAATATTACTAATTTTATTTGCACAGTTCAGTACAGGCAGTGTTATTCTCCTAGGTGACATAGTAACAACCTAAAACTCTGTGTGTTTGTATGGGTTTTTGTTTTGGTTAGCTATATAACTGTTGAAGTATATCTGTACATATATACATTACATAAAACTCTTATACAATTATCAATATAAGAACTAAAATAAACAATAATTAGTTATCATATACAATAGCTACTGAAATGTATTTCATGCCTGTTTTGCACATAATTATACAGGGTGTTCGGAAATTGGTGTCAAATATTTTGAGGGTCCGCTGTGTGATCAAAGATAAAAAGAAAAAGTCCTATAAACATGGGTCCGGAAATGCACCAGTCTTTAGTTACAGCTCCCCCCCCCCCAGGTTTGGGGTAAACAGTTCTTAAATACCTCGTAATGATTCACCGTTTCCATTCCAAACTCAGGATATGTGCCATATCATACCTGGTATTTCAGTACTTCATAATACAGTATTGGGTCGCACAACTTATCAGAGGGAGAGGTAATTTTCTTATGGGGGGGGGGGGATCAAACGTGGGAGAAGAGAGGAGTAACTGCTTTGGTCTTGTACTTTAATGAAACAAATTATAGAAAAAACACATCGTGTGATTGAAAACAATCGAAAGTAGTACTGTACTTTCTTTCATTACGTGTAACGACCAAGTAGGTTACATCGTTTTCCAAGTTTGTGCCCCCCCCCCCTCCAAAAAAAAAACAACTACTGTACGTACATCTCTGTGGAGAGCACCAAACATTATCAATCGGGTATCCTCACCATTAAAAGTGAGGGATTTAATGTGTTTGTTTTCTACTCTTCAAGCAAAGAAGCTTAAAACGTAAAAGTGGGGGAATCCTTAGAATTCGGATGATCACTTGTTTCATTGGCCGAAGCGGCGAGAACAACATTACTGTACTCAACCCACACATTTGAATTTGGTTGCTTATTTGTTTGTTTGTTTGTTGCCTTTGTCTAACGCTCCAGCTTCCACAAAAATCATCGCATAAACTTGGTGTTTTTTCTGGTATGTACAATTTGTTTCATTAAAGTACAAGACCAAAGCAGTTACTTCTCTCTTCCCCCACGTTTGATCCCCCCCCATAAGAAAATTACCTCTCCCTCTGATAAGTTGTGCGACCCAATACTGTATTATGAAGTACTGAAATACCAGGTATGATATGGCACATATCCTGAGTTTGGAATGGAAACGGTGAATCATTACGAGGTATTTAAGAACTGTTTACCCCAAACCTGGGGGGGGGGCTGTAACTAAAGACTGGTGCATTTCCGGACCCATGTTTATAGGACTTTTTCTTCTTATCTTTGATCACACAGCGGACCCTCAAAATATTTGACACCAATTTCCGAACACCCTGTACAGTATATACTTTTTTTACCTGATGTACCAGTTATACTTCTTATACCAATGCGTAAAAAAGTGTTTTATTATAGGTTAAATTCAAAACTATTGATATTGTTGAGCGTCCATTGTTTAACTTCTCGTTTTAGTTGAGTATGTGTCTACGGTTTCTAAAGTGTTGTGGTAACAGGTTAAAATCAAATGCAAATGGTATTAAAAAATGTTTACTTCTCCTATCATATGAATTTCTCCATGCAGGTGTTCTAGGACAATGTTTTGCATGCTTGCCGTGGTGCGGTACTTTATATGTATTTTTAAAGTAATTAAGTTTAATCGTGTCAATAAAGAACGTTTGTTTTAGATTTAGATTTTATACTTTTTAAAAAGATCTTTAGCACTTCTATCATTATGTGTGTTGGAGAACGTTTATTTTGTTGTAAACTCTTTTGGAATCTCTCTGTTAATCGGCACTGCAATAAATCGTGGCCGAGTAAAATCGATGTAATCCATGCTTCATTAATCATTAGTTTTGTATTCAGGGTTATGAAGTCTTTAATTCTAGAAGTGAGTGGTAATATTTTCTCCAATGAATTTATTAGACCTTCAATAAACTGACAGAATTTCCAATTTTTATCAGATCCATACCAAGATATTTTGCTTCAGTGACTTGTTTAATTTTTTCCATCAATTTTACATTGGTTACTATGTATAAAAATGGCTTTAAACCCATGCTCCATATATGAAGTATGTATTGGCATGAAATTTGTTCTCTCTTCACTTACGTACTGGTTGTTCTGTCTGAAAAGATCATGTATGGTGTTAAAATCATGTTGACGGATTTCAATCAATTTTACTTTTTTAATGTTAATTAAAAGCTGGAAAATGTCATCTGTGTACTTAGCCATATAAGTCGTCTAAGTTTCATTATGCGTGTCATTTACAAATATTAAAAAAGTATTGTCACAAGTATTGGTTTTTTGAGGAATTACACCAGGTTTGCTCAATTTTTATGCTAGCCTTCCTATTTGTAAGATAACTTAACATAATATGTAAGAATTTTCCTCTAATACCTTTGTCCTCATTAAAGTTTCGATATCATTTCGTTGCGTTCTGATGTATCAAAAGCTTTTTGTAAATTTATGAGGATTGCTCCGATTTATTTGCCCTCGATTAATGCTCTACTGATATTATTATTAATTGATTGTAGGGCATTAAGTGTACTTTTTCCTGTCTGGTAGCCATCTGTTTATCATATAAAATATTGTATATCTTCAGGAAATTTTATAATTTGTTTCCAAAGTATTTTTCGACAATTTTGTTTATTACTGGAGTAGCGCTATTGGCCTGTAAATATATCTTTTCCTGAAAACTATTTCAGGAAATAGTCGTTTATTTCCTTTTTTGAAAACTGGTCTGATTACCTGTAACTTCAATTTCTCTGGCCAGACTTCTTTATAAATTATGGCTTTAATTAACCCCTTGGCGACCACTACGAACGCATGCTCGTAGTATGGAACATCTTATGAATGAACCACTACGAGCATGCGTTCGTAGTCAAGCTCTTCAGCTTGTGTGGAGTTTTATTACGTCAGAGGGAAGTCTGGTTCGGCAGAAACAAAGCCTCGTGGCTTGTGCTACATCTTCTAAATATATTGTCTTGTAATCACGTGATCATGACGTAAACAAAATGTGGTCGAATCGTAGGGACGAATCGTTGTAAACGTCATTGATTGCTGACGTCGTAACAAGTGGGAGTTTAGGCCTATGTAGCGTGAGTTTCGGACATCCTTCGCTTGTTATGCAGCGGCTCGTAATACAGTTACTTGTGTAGTTGTTTACTTTTGTATTTGAAATATGAGTGATGAGGACAGTTCTAAAGGGGACGTAAATGATATTTACTGGGTGGATTGGAAGTTAGCGATACAGAGGATGAAAGTTTTAGTGAAAGTGACTACGATGCAGCGCAAAATTCGGCTGTTCTCGTTGACGGCTGAGAAATGCTCAGTGATCCGTTTGGTGATCGCCGTAGAGAAAGTGTGCCCGATTTCACACCACCGTACGAAGGGTTTCATTCAGTTACGGAATTTTTATATGGAGAACCCCAAAAGAATGTTGGAAAGTGTTTATGACAGGCAAAATCATTGGATATTTGTGCGACTGGACAAACAAACGAGCAGCTGCGTATTTTGCCACGAATCCAGCAAAAAAAAAAGGAGTATGTAGTTTGAAGTGGCATATCGTAGTGGCACAGATATGACTGTTTTTCTTGTACTTATGCTTCTGATGAAGCTTACTAAACTGCCAAAAATTGCTGAGTATTGGTCTAAAAGTTTGCTTGTGACTGGCCCACCTTGTTACGTAAAAGAAGTGATGAGCAGAAATCGATTTGCATCTATTTTGAAGTTTTTGCGTTTCTTGGATCCCGCACTTGCAAGCGACAGTAATATAATACTGAATTTTTATCAGCACGAGGAAAATGTGTTCAATACATGTGAAGTGAATTTGTTCAAAAAACAGCAAGAATATTGTGCCACGATTTTTACTTACACAGTGATTTACAGTTGCACGGTGTTGTGCAGTGAAAAATGTGCAGTAAAATGCAGTAAATTTTGTATATGTAGGCCTAGATTAGTAGGAAGCCCTACACCATTTGTGGTACAATCCAATGATTCGTAGTGCATCATTCTGCAGTGATGTGTAGTGATGTGCAGAAAATGTGCAGTGATGTGCAATGTGGATTTATGTGCAATGTGTAAAAAGCCTTGGATTAAAAGACTAAAATCAATTTCAACAGCTACATCAAAAAAAAGTAAGCGACGACATTTGTTTTTGCACTTATTTTGGGGGCTTTCCTGCGCTACAAAAAACCTGGTTTCTGGGATACAACATCGTTTTCTGCGGCTGGTCGCCAAGGGGTTAATATACTTATAAATCGAGCTTGTTTTTTCGCTATCAGTTAAGTGTTCCATTAATATTCCATCCTTTTCTGTTGATTTTTATCTTTATTTTGTTTTCTTCTATCTCTTTTTTGTTATCTTTATTTCTTCTATTTCTTGTTCACTTGGTATTTTTATTCTTATAGTTTTTATAATCGTAGTTACATATGCAAACTTTTTAATTGGCTATATTTTTTACATTTGCCTCTTTAACATGTGGTACTTGATTAGTGAACTTCGACATAAAATTTTTGCGCAACTGGTTAGTTTCAGTACTTTTGAACATTTTTTTTACCTGCTCATCAATGTTATTTTCTTTGTTTTCTTTTTAAATCACACGCTAGTGTGTTGCCCGCCAAGATTAACGATAACATCCAGATACCACTAGACACGTTGTGTCTTTACTGGTAAGAGTAGTGTATTAGCGCACACGCCGGAGCCGGAAGTGAAGCAGCAGGTGTGCCATACTAGGGAAGGTCACGTGACCACACCGGAAGTGACGTCACGACCCAAGATAGTGGTAGGCTCAAGATAGTGACGGCGCCCATAGGATAGTGGTAGGCTCAGTTTCGGTTTAGAACAGAATTAAAAAACAAACGTATCTATAATAGTATGGTGGAATATATACACACTTTTAGAACATAAAAAACAAAAACGACTGGGCACTCTTGACTCCCCTCAAAAAACCATTCATGCATTCCTGGCAAAAAGTTGTTTTATAGGCAAATAAGTCAAACCATTAGTTACATAGTGAAACGTGTCTAGACATGTAAGATCTTGCTACAAAATTGCATAGTATTTATGTTTTATTTGATGGGTTCAGTAAAGGAAATATAATGAAGACTGAGGTGTAACAGGAAATAAACATGCTGGTTTAATCTGAATTAAAATACTGTATAAAACTAAAAACTGAAAAGGGAAAGAAAATAAACAACGATTAAGTTGATTCTCTACAATTTTATTTACATGTATTGTACAAAACTATTTAGGTTAGGTACCTATTTGGTTGCATAACGACCATATGGTAACGTCTTCAAAATACAATCCAAAACAATGCGTATGTTGTGAAGGCAAGCTAGTCCAACCTTGTTTCTGTATCTGTATCTTTATTGAGCTTACAAGCCCCTTATGCCACACGCTCAATCTAGCCTAGTTAGCATCTAACTTACTCTACCCCGTACAGACCATAACAACACAAACAACAAGCAATTCATGCTGGTAGCAGCCGTACAAAGTGCAAATATATTTACAAATAAAGACACATTAATAGTAAGCTATGATATTTACAAAAATATTCAATGTATATACAGAATAATAACACTACAATAATGGCATAACAACATTGGGTAAATCGTATTTACAAATAACACATTCGTGATAGGCTAATCTTTATTTACATAGCATATATACAGAAATAAAGTCTATCAGATACAATAATGATAGTAAGGCAACGTTCTGACGCCATCAGATAATATATGACGTTTCGTGTCAAAACATGACAGACTGACCTTTTTTTGTAGGACAGTAAAAAGTTCGTGTTTCAAACTTCTAATCGATGTCTGTTCGTAAGAAAAGGTGTTGTGTTGACATAGACAAGGCAAGTAATCATCATACGTCACAACATCTTTTAATACATTCTTTTGTATACCTTTACCGACCTTTTTTACTGTCCCTCCACATTGAAACGAATACATTTTTGACCTTAAGCCAACAAATTCAGAAATAGGCTTTCCACCTGTCTCATCAGTAAAAGTACCTAGTTTCTTCTTGTTAAGCTCACTGTACAAAAATTGATCTTGGGGTAATTACTGGTGTCGAATAGATTTGATGAGAGTTCCATATCTGTGTAGATGTCAGGCGTTTCTACTTCGTACATCAAATTATCCGTATCTGTCAGTAAAGATGACACTTGTCACCGTACCTTTCCTTTATAAAATTTGGTGAAAACCTAGCATCACCTGCTTGGATTGTTCTAACGTGCTGAACCCAATATGGATTGGTTTGTTGAGAAGTACACGTATTTTGTGTAGTTTGAATAAAACCAGATTGGGACTCAGTATGTCGAAATAATCCAAGGATGCAGCTTTCATCAACGTCAAGGCCTTAGCCTCGTTGGTAGCTTGTTGATTTGTTTTCTCACGTTCTCCATCGATTTTCCAAAGACCGAATTCGAAAAAAGTGTGTACAGGTTTTTTTCAAACTCTGTCGTAGCAGCCTTCTTCTTGTCAGTATTGAAATCTATATAGGGTTTAAGCCACGCTCGTTCAGTAAACTTGATGCCTTTCGTAATTCTAGTTAAAACCATCCCGTGTTTCAGTTAATAAACTAGGTTTTTGTGATAACAAATGTAGTCTTTGCGTGGGCCTAAAGTAGGAACAAGTTTACGAGACGAGGTGGTAGTAGATGGAGCTAAGTTAGTGTTAAAAGGTGACAAACATGGCGAGCGTTTTTTTGATGTTTTTAGCCCGTAGGGGGTAATCAGAATGAGAATCGTGGAGGGCGTCCGGATACTCTAGATCCACCTGTAACAGATACCCCGTAGTGTTATTTTCGGGTAAACTGAGTACATCCAAGGATGCCAGCTCTTCTTCAGTCAGCCACCTAAAGCCCGAAAATGGTAACGGTTTACTCAAACAAAAACTATACAGCTTCGTTGCATCGTAGTAAATAATGAAAGTAACAGGTTTAATAGGGTCAAAATCGGGTAACAGATGATTATTCGCTTTGGCATATCGTTTGGGAATAACGGAAATCCCACCACGTATTCCCTTACTAAACAAATTGTACATATCAACGTCAGTAAGCAACTCTAATTTAACTTTAGTTAGACGAAGAGCAGCTTCCCAACTTAACCCTGGCAAGGTGTAAAAATGGCAAGGGTCCAAACGATACTGCTTCATACAAATGGTTCTTAAGTGCTCGAAGCAGTCGGCTAGCAAAGCAACATCTACTAAAACGTACAAGTCGTGATAGGAACCCAACGTAGTGCAATTAGTAACATCTCAAATGGTATAGGCGTACGAATAATCATCGTCGGTAATGTGACTGTTGGTAAACGGGAATAAAAAGCTTCCTTTGGAGGAAGCTGAGTTTCTTAAAACTTACTAAAATCAGTCACATACTCGTACATGTACACGCCTTTCCTCTTTAACAAATGAAGAGTGGTTGGAAAAACATGTTCCATAAATGGGGAATTCAGTAACAGTGTCTACCAAATTACCCAGAGGCGAAGACAAAAATAGAAAAGAGTCTATAAATTTAAAGGAACCATCATTGATAGCTGTGTAGCGTTCGGTATTTTGTGGAATGACAGATATGTTTTTATCAGTAATAATATAACGAGAGCGTAGTTTTTTATCGATAAATTTTCTCAACCAAGAGTTACATTCCGAAGCTGTTTTTATCAGCTTGGGAATGTAACGAGTGGTTGAGAAAATTTATCGATACTTAAACTACGCTCGAGTTATATTTGAAACGAGAATATACCGCCTCCCTTAAACATCAAGTTTAAAATGAAACTTCAACTTGCACAACACGGCCTAGTTGTACCGCATTGGTTTCTTGCTTGAATTCACAATTCTTGTTTGCACGAAATGATAAAAGCGTACAAATTGTTGCCACATGCACTCACTGGTTCGTTTTGTATCTGTAGAAATCCTATTTTCTACTGTCGTCTCCATAAATAATGTGATTTTGTTTCCCCGCAACGATCTATCATGAACTTAAGCGAAACCGAAAGTAATTCCCCCTGAAAGCAGACAACTGTTGGAATGCTTCAATGAAAGTAAATACGTGTTTTATTTTTGATCAAAGTGTTGCTCGTAGATTTAAAATAAATTATGATCCTAACAATACCAAGTTTTACGATAATTGTTATAATTTATTTCTACTATTTTCGGTTAAATCAAGTACCGTATATCATTACGGCACTGGGGTTGCCTCGATCGCCATGCTTCTCATAGTATTGGCGATGGGACTAACCAGAGCGTCGTAACGCGCTTCGGTGGGCAGCTGACTTCTGTTACTATGGTAACCAAAGATTAAACGCACATCGCCGAGATGTTAAATAATGTGTCACTTGACTGTCAGGTACGTCGTATACGCTTTGAAATTGATTTAGACCTAACGAAATGCAGTTCTTTCACACTTTATTTATGCCGGGTAAGCCGCGGTGCAAGACGAGTTGAACGTTAATTCAAGATGGAGGGGTGACGCCGATCGTTTAATCTGATAAAATACCGTGTGGTCGTTTAATCGCTGTTAAGGAGGCGTGATTGGCTTGTGGTCGCAGTTTATTGGCTTCTCTGCGTCTGAGGTTACATGCTTTTTGGCAAGCCTCGTGGGATGGACAGGACGGCAATAAATTACGAGCTATTAAAGGCTCTGTTGAGGAATGGCACTCGGCATGTCGCCGCAGTCGCCGTGAGGAGGTGGTGTTGGCCCGTTTGCGCATTGGTCACACTCGACTTACTCACTGTTTCCTTTTGCGGGGGGTTGACCCTCCTGAATGTTATTGGTGTCGGCGGCCACTTACGGTCCGGCACTTCCTTGTTGATTGTTGCCATCGTGATGGTTTTCGTCGTCGTTTCCATCTTCCGCATAACATTGTGCGTCAATTGGGCGATAAGTCTGTCCTCCTGTCCAGTGCTTTTCAATTTTTGCAGGAGGTACAGATGTATGACAAGATTTAGATTAGGGGTTTGAATAATATCTCTGTAATGTGTGGTGCAGTGGCAACCCGGACCACTGCACTGTGACTGAGGTTGGCGCTAATGACCAAGCTGTCGACGCGCCATTAAGCCTCATCTCCCCCCCCCCATTGGTGAATTGTTGTTATAAAATTATGAAGGTATATTCTCACTGAAATAATTTAAACCCCTGACCAGTAAATGCAAGTCATAATTTCTTAAATTATGGAATACAATCGGAAACTCGTCTTTATACTTGTAAGAAAGATTGCACTTGTCATGAGCGGCACCCCTATAATGTCTGATAAGATGGCAACGGTCACGTACCTTGACATTAAAGGAATTCACAAATGGTTCATCACAAATATAACAATGAGTCGCCGCAGTAAAATTAAAATGATCGTCATCATTATACAACATTTGCGCAATTTCAGACTTGATATACTGAATGACTTCGTATTCATGTTCCATGGACCTAAAAAATTCGTCTACGCAGACCTCACCCCTGTACACACGTTGCGAATGGACTTCGCCATCAGGGCCTACGATAATGTAAACAAAACCACAAGGAACGTGCGATTGTGTGTTAAGGGTAAACGACGACGATGGGTTTGGTTGACAATTGTTAATGGGTGCCAACATTGTTTCAAAATCCGCATACATGATGTACGGATGGCGTAATTGTCTGTCGTAGCGTGTGAATTGCATGAATGCCTTTTCTTTCTCTGGCATAACCGTATGTTGTGCTTCGTAGGATTTGCAGATAATCAAGTGTTCGTTTAATGAGTCAACGTGACGAAACGGAAACAGGCAATAGGGACAAACGTATCTCGTATTTTCAGTATGAGTTAAAGGATTAAAGTCCTTGATGTAACAGTAGTGCTACCCCCAAACCAAGAGAAGCTTCACCTCAGGGCAGTTCTCCCCTTTAATGAGATGGAGGGGACAGATATGTTGGTCTTCATACCCGTATAAATAAATAGCTATGTTTTATTTTCGAGCTTCAAATCTGGGTATTTCGTGTACAGGGGTGGGGAAACTAATACCAGTTAAATTGCGGGTGTGTTCGTACATTCTGTAGTGTTCGATTCTGTTCGGATGGTGAGAAGCAGGATAGAGCCCTGCCAAGACGGAATATATAAAACATTTGTTATCGTTACATTTAACGTAACAACGGCTTGTTTGTTCACTAAATATTTGTCCAATACAACAGTTCCACACCCACATAAGAGAGGAGTGTATTTCCCGACGTGTATAACACAACGTTCAATTTTGGACACCACCCAACCAGAACCGTATTGGTAGAAATGTCCAATTGGTGTACGATTTTGGCGATGGCGGCGTCAATTGCGAGTTGTATACAGGCGGGAGAAAGGATGGGTTACACAGCGCTGCACAGGTACGTTGTCATGGTCACCATTTCACCTTTGGGCCCTAATTTCTCCAATATTAAAGTCAGACACAAAATAAACTTGAATTGGGTGAGCCGACCTTGCAGAATGGCAAACAATTGGTTCAGGTAGAATCTTAAGGTTGCAAAATACTCATCAACGCTGAGTGTAGAGGAAGGCTCGGCATACACAGAGCGTTCAAAAAAGTTTCTAAATGCTGAGGCCTGGACTTGCAAAGGTCCAACGTCTACCTCTGGAACGGAGGACTGATGCAACGCATTATGTTGGACGAACGCATCTTCGGTTTCGAAAGTTTGCCTACATGCGGTGCACGTGGTGAGGTGACGCCTGCAGTGACGTCTCAAGTTGATGTCCGTAGTAAACGAATCAACGCAGGTAACACAAACGAAAGGCCTGTCTGTATGACATCGTCTATAGTGAGCTTGCAGATTCCTAACATAGGCTTATGTCCTCCCACAAACTGCGCATTGATGAATCATTTTTTTCTGAAAATAAAAGACCAAAAGTAGAGCCGAGCAACTGACATGTCCATTTATATAGGCCTACATTGAGTAAACAAAATAAAAAATAATGAAATGAAAAAAAACACACAAACAAACGCTGACATTTTCACAACTAATTTTATTGGCCTATAGCCTTTACAAATGTATACACAAACTGCCCTGGGTTAGTTCGAGCTTTAAGACTGGTTAAAGACTGGTCAGAATGCCCCAAACACCGCATTAAAATAAAATAAATACAATAATGTCCGCACACTGGTGTATTGAATGGTTGAAACTGTACGTCGTTACTCCACCACTGTTTATAGCAATGTTTATTCCAGTACTTAGCGGTCGAATTTGACAATGGTGGCAAGCCGTAGGGGTCGAAATATTCACACGTGCCCAAAACGACCCAGTGACTATCTGGCCAGTCGCAAGTATCTAAATTAACGACTGACTATCCGGGCAGGTTCGGCCCAAGAATGTGGCGCACCTAGGTCTCAAAATGGCGTTAATTTTCGAGGTGATCATTCCGTAGACAAAACATTTCTTCTTTCGTCAATTTCCAAGATGGCTTCATGTTCGCCGACGGTCAAAACGGTAACGGTTTGAGGTAAAGCTGTGGCAAATGTCAGTTCAATTATCACAACACCGTTTTCACTAGGGACACGTGAGAGGAATCGTTGGCGTGATGATCGTCTGTAAGGTCAAAAACTAATAAACAATGTCCAGCAGGCGCTAATGACCAAGTTGTCGACGCGCCATTAAGCCTCAATCCCCCCCCCCCCATGTCCAGCAGGGAACATTCGATATGTAATGCCATTCCCAATATTATGCCATGCCTAAACCGCTATACATCGACATGTAAGCGTTTACGTAATTGTTGTTATCAAATTTAAAATTGAGCGGTTTTACATTAAATATTTCACTATCAATGGAAAGGGTTATGGAATTGAGTCTAAAGTTATCAAAATAGAAGGGATCGTTAGTGTACGTGCCATTGTAAGCTACGTGTCTCGTCATGCCAACGATTAGTCGGCTGGGAATGTTGCCATTAAAGGGATTATCCACCTGTCCGCTTCTCACCCCTCGCACCAGGTGTGCGTCCTTAGTTCAGTCTTTCTATAGGGATATTTTGCTGACGAAGAATCGGCCAGCACGCGAGCGTGCACCAATAAAATGTTTGGAGAAGGCGTTACTTTACGTACGTGTAATGAAGCATCTAGAAGCTCAACAATAGGATTGACGTTGGAGGCTATTCCTGCTGCGTTCAAATATAAGTGGAAGGGGGCTCTATGGGAAACGAAACGGAACTTTATTTCTGTGTTGTTTAAAATCAGTCTTGGTTGCATGGCTAAATCGTGATGAACTCAGTCCATTAATTCCACTTGTGTACTTTCAGCGACAAGTCCTTTTCTTTTGGCGGGGGTGCCCCACCCTGCAGCGTACAGTTGAGTGCTTTTAGCTTCGGAAGAATAACTCAGCAGCGTTTGCAGGAAAGCTTTAAATCCGTAGTTGTCGTTGGTGCTCCCTGCTAATTTTCCATTTAAAAAAATGTCCACTTGAGAAAACGTAGATTGTAGCCATAAATTAGACACGTTAACTTGAGCACTTTGAGCAGCCGTCAAGTCGGTTCCGTCACCGGCGAGCACACGTACCTTGAGGTACAATAAAGTCTGTGAGAGGTCTACCTAACTTTCGCTTCCCGAAATGGTGAAATCCGTAACTTGACCAGCCGCAACTGGCACCACCGGTCGATATTCTTCATATTTCGTTTTTTGAATAGAACGTTGTGTCAGTTGCACAGAAAACAAGTCCAGAGGGCTCAACAAACACTCGCAGGAAAATGGGCTTAGAATACTCATGATGATGGCTGAATAATGAGTGGTTGACTGGTGAGAGCTCAGGTTTATATACAGGTTCCCTCTCCCTTAATCTAAAACAGTTTTAATAGTGACCTTTCTATTTTCTTGGTCGTTTTTCCTTCACCCAAACGCTTACATTTTCTCTTCATTCAGGGGCCCCTCAATCCCGACCCCCCTTGCAGTTTTTTCCCCATATCACTCATTACGTCGCTAGCAGTTTCGTTTAATCGATCTCTAGCTGTGTCTTGAAAGCGTTTTCCAGCCAAATAATCTGTTCCTATACCAACGCCGGTGCTAAGGGCTTTTCTACCAAAATAGCTACCTATGCTTCTTAAAAAGGGCATGGCCATACGTGTTAAAGAGCTGAATAAACTGCCGATTCCATGACCGGCCTGGGAATGTCTGCCAGCGAAGACGGGGATCTCGCCTCCCGCCTGACCCGCGTAATAATTAGTATACGGACACGAATACCTCATAGTGACTGACAAGACGACGAAGCCTACCTACGTTTTTATAGGTCTGAGGTGCAAGGTAACGACGACGCGTCCAGAGTGTCCGAAAGGTATGGGAGCTCCAGTATATGTTCCGACATCTATATTAATATTATGTATTGTTTCAGTTAATAAAGGATAATAATGCAGCCTGTAAAATGCCGCGTTCGTATCTTCCTCTTTTTCACCCTCGATGTTAACGATTCGTAACAAAGGCGCTTTAATGTCACCCACAAATTACGGCGTAATAATGCCGGTGTATATCCATAAAGATTTAATGACGCTATCGTAATAATCCTGCACTGATCCCCATACTTGTAAAGCGTGGGGAATCCAAATAATGTGTGGTGCAGTGGCAACCCGGACCACTGTACTGTGACTGAGGTTGGCGCTAATGACCAAGTTGTCGACGCGCCATTAAGCCTCAATCCCCCCCCCCCAATAAAATCGGAGCTCTTGAATCCAAATTTTTCAACTAAGCTACCCGATAAAATGAGGTAAGTATTCCCTTTGTCAGACTGCCACTGTCTAATTTGAAACTTTCTGTACCGTTTATTATAGGCTATTCTAGGAAGGGGGGAGCTCACCGGACGAAAGTTTGGCTTCGCCTCTACTTCTAAACTATTTAATTTCGTCATTAATATCCGAGGCTAAATCGTTCAGAGTTCAGTAATAAGGGCCAGGCCTAATGCACCTTAATCTATAAATAGGTACTTTAGAGTTTTGATGCACGAGATTAGCACCGTCATCGTCGGTCAATTCTATCGTGTTTCTATTAGTATTAAAATTGTTGGGAAATGACATTTGACACAAGGCTACTTCGTACTGTTTCTCCAAATGAATCGGTTTGGCTAATTGTACGGTTTACTTTTGCAAGGTGTTTTTTGGATAAAGATCCATAGACGCGTTGCTAGGAAGACACAGATAAAATCCGTCATTCATATTTAAATCGTTTCTAGATCGGTAATCCAAGAATTAAAAGAATCGGGGTAGCCTAGCCACTTGACAAAATGTTCGGTGCGCCCCCGACGTTTCCTGGTACGGAGCACACGTTCGACTTTATATAGCTCCGAGGGTTTATATAGCTCCGGGGGTATTACCGATTGTAATTCTTGTTCGTACCACGTACCCAAAATATCTTGGTTGTCGTAATATGTCACTGTGTAAGTACGAATGGGATGTTTACGATTTTTGCCTTTAATATACACAATCTCATTCGACCAATTTGGCGTGTAGCCTTTATCAAACACCATAGTTCTAAGGCCCATTCTAACAGGCTCACCTAGAGCAAACCCCCTCCCCCCCCCCCCCCGTACAGATTAACGAAAACCTCTCCCTTATTACCTTCGTTTACATGTATCGGTTTCATTTTAATGGACCTATGATACGAATGGTTATAAGCGTGCATTATATCTTGCAAAACGTCGATATATCTGTAGGTGTTGTTAGCGTGTAAATAACGACTGATTCTCGCAGGCAGCGTTCTAATTACACGTTCGGCTGAGCTACATTTTATGTTTTCATTTTGCGTGACGTAATGATGTACATTAAACCTCTTAAATACCTTGTTTACCGGTGCATTTAGGAAGTCGGTTCCGTGATCCGTCCACCCGGCCACTGGCACACGCCCCCTATTAAATAATTCTGTCAAGGCACGACTCACCGAAATCCGTCTTTACGTTTTAAAGGTAGAGCAAAAGCTTCTTTCGTAAACACGTCAGTTACGATTAATAAAAAGGTAACATCGTCGTTCCACTGAGCTAAATTCGAGACATCAGCGAGATCCAGTCCCCATATTTTATCTATACCTCCCACCCTAACTCTGTTGCGTTCAAATTTACGTTTAATAGGTCTTAACAACGTATAATTTGCTTCACCAGCCAACCAGTTCTTAATAGCCTTGAGCGAAATTCTGTGGCCCTTGGACTTCACGGACTTGTACAATTTGGTCACTCCTCCGACAGCACCTTCGTCACGTGGATTGAAATAAACAGACCTTAAAACGTTATTAATGGAAATCATTGTCCCACTCGGTCGATTTTGGCTCATCTTCAAAATCTATTAACGGACGTGGGCTAGGGGACGTCCCGGAGGTCTGCTCAGGATCCCAAATACCCGACGGGTGGGGTACCTCGTCTGTATAACGTCTACGAGGTACACTTAATGCAGTAGAACGTCTCAACGCCGTCTTGCGTGGGATGTAGGATCGGATAAATTGCCAACCTGGCATATTTTTCACTTTTTTTCTAAGCTCCTTATTACGGTTATTGAGCCGTGAATTAAATCTACGACGTTCGAACCTTCGATTGCTTTACCGTCGTATATCAGCTGACCCTTAGCGTCGTACTCCACTTCACCGCTGTCTAAAAAACGCTTGATTCGACTTCTGTACTTTTGAGTAAAACGGACATGTTGGGCCTAAATTCAATGTCCGGTTTAAATTCTTCTCCTTCCAAGGTGCTAGACATTAGACGGGTAGTTACTGCTGCTAGCTATGCTGGGCTGGTAGACACCTGCCCGGCCGCGGCCGCCTGTGGCGCCGTAGTTGTAGGGGCGCTGGAAGATACTAGCATCACTTTTAACGCATCAGCTTCGTACTTTTTGTCAACGTCTAAATAACGTTGAAACATTAGAGTGTAAAGCTTTGATTTGTCATATTCGCTAAGGATTTGATTAGCCAACACCTCTCTCATGGACTCGTCCAAGTTATTGAGCGGCTGGGTAAATTGCGACCTGGGGTGGGGGATGGTCCTTTCGTCCCTGACTGATACACCCATAGGAACCAACTGCATGCGTTTATACATTTTTTTTCAATCAACCAGATAATAAACCACCTAGTAGACTAAGCACAGGCGTTAGCAGAACCCCTAAAAATCCACCATTTTGATTTTTGACTAAACGTTTGTCTTTTTCTTTCTCACCGTAACTTCTAGAAGATAGTTTTAGCAGCACTTTTTTGTATTCTTGATAGTTCTTCTCTGAATTTCCGTTAAAGGTACTCTGCCCTTTAACAAGTTAAGGGAAGCTAAACAGGGAAGCTAAACAGGTGCTGTCGGACTTCGGGGCAATTGAGTAAAATACGTTTGATGCGCTGAGAGGTGGCTTTCGAACGCAGTAATTCTAGTAATGGAATGAAATCAAGGATTCTCTCAGCCATACTACGTAGGTAGGTACACCGTAATTGGTATTTTAAATATGTTTGAATGGAATTTTAGCGCTTCAGGAGTGGACGGATGGATGTCAATGAGTAAAATATCGTAGGGTTCTTTGGTCGAATCCTTGTAAATGGAAGTTATAAAGTCTTTGTTTACTCCCAGTTGACGACCCAAAACTTGTAATTGGTCGAGACTACGGTTTGATTTGAAGACAAAAAAGTACAGCCTATTTAACGAGATAGTTCTTAACGTTTTGAGAAACAGGTTGTGAACGACGTTAATGACGGATACGCTTCTATGGTGCGTGCCTCTTAGAATAACGTTATTAATGAGGCTGGCAGGTAGCTAGTGAAGCAAGTCGTCGATAATCAGGATTGAGTCACGTGGCAGACTGTCGTAAATATCTTGGTTAAATTTTGAGTGGAATTGAATGGGAATCGGTTGGTTTTCCTCAAGACGTCAAAAAGAGGCTGATCTTCCCCGTAGCAATAAGTAACGCTGGTCGGGGGTGGATCGTTAAGGTCTTGAGAGTTTAAAATCAGTTATGCTATAGCTGTACTCATGCCAGAAAACGTGGGACCCACAAAAAAATAGTAGGCGGGATGTTTCAGCCTCGCATCCATGAGTGACGCCACTCCCGACTCCCACTCCCATTTATACCACTCCTGAGAACGAAATTTATTTTTGTTTGGTTTAAATTGTGAGTTAATTTAGTTCAGGCCTCTCCACACGACAACAATTCCTAATATCTATTTTACGCACTGTTCAATAAAAGAAAACACGCAGACACGTTCGTTTTTTGTTATTAATGCCTTTTTTTTAGTTCTTTATTCATTGAGAAATTTACCGACGTCAATCGTGGGAATTGTAGTAACTGCTATTAATCACTCTCGCAGCTAAATATGGGTAAAATTGAGCATATTTCACGATGAATGGGTCGGACAACTTGACAACTCTTTCAGTGTGTTTACTCAACCAGGCTGGAAGAAGGGTTTCGAACGGTAATACAAATTTATTTTCGTCTGTCAGGTTCTCTACTGCCATTGGATCGTTCTTGTAAATGTCCACTAAAACGTTACGTCATGTTGTTTTTGTCTTCAACGGTTTTATTCCTAAAATGGCACTGGTCGAAATAGTCGTTAAGATACTCATCACTATGTCTTCATTTTGCGGCGTGTGAAAACGAAAATAGAAATACACACGTCCGGGCTGAGAGCCGACGCAGTACGATTTCAATTGAAATTCGCCGGTCAGGGCGTCGATAATGGTGGCACACAAGTTAATGTCAGTATTAGGTGAGATAATGTGAGCACCGTAGGTGAGGAACATGCCGGCCGTTGCGGGATTCTTTCGTCGGCGTTTTACGGCCGTCTTAACTTTGGGAGCTGGCAACTGCACGTCTGTCATGGTGAGATATTCAACGCTGAATGACCGATGTCTTTTTCTCGAGTGTTATTATATACGATTATTATTGCGTTATTTTGGGGCGAATATGGCGTGTTGTGGGCAAACAACAACTCGCGAATCTTGAGTTAATAGATTGACCCACTCCCCGATTCGATCCGATGACGCTTTGACAATGCCAAACTGCTCGACCGAAATATCAATGGTTTTTTTTATTTTGCATCACAAAACTAATACGTTTCTCCCCATCTATGGTACAATAGCTCACGCCAAATTTAGGCGTGGTGTACAACACTTCCGCCGAACGTGAGCCGCTTAATTGAGTCGACCAATGGTCGAACGACTGTACCATTTGATACCAATCTGGTACGCTGAAGCATACTCCTTTATCAGTAGGTTGGTAAGATATGGATGATGCAACATATTTTCGAATATGGATTCTGATAAACCGTCGAACACGGAGCAAGTTAAGTACACATCGTACTTTAAATCTATCGCCATTTCAGGTTTCAAAGGAAACATTTCGGCTGCCATATCAGTGTGACCAAAATAGTACAATAATAACGTTAATAATTTGTTCATCTATGAAAGAAAGAAAAAACAAACGTCTATCATATTGATCCAAAACTGATAGTATGAAACACTGCACAAAAACATTTTCTAACAGGAGTGTCATAAAGGGTGGGTGAAGAGAGAGAGGGAGTATCCCTTCAACTGTTAATTACTTGAATAAATAGTGCTCTTTCGACTTTTGTACGATGTAAGATTATATTTGTAACTTCTATTAGTCTACATTTTCTAACCATAGGCGCAGTTTGTTTAAATTCCATAAAAAGAAAGAAAACAATATGTATGCTTACCAGTTATCTCGCTGCGAGGTGTCGTCCAAGTACGACTAGCTGCTCTCAAACGGGCCCTTATATACGGAAATTTCTTAGCGTGCCAACTGTACGGTTCGAGATTAAGGCCTTGGTTCTTACGCAAGTTGTTTTTATTACATGTATGCGTGATTCACAATATGAGCACATGACCGAATCTACTGATTCGGTCATGTGCTCATATTGTGAATCACGCATCTATAATTGTCAACCTGGACAGGACCCATTGGAAGAGCACAGGAAAAAAATACAGATATTGTTCATTTCTAAAACAATTTCCAAAAGGTAACGATTTCGTTGAAGAAATAGAAAAGGAAGTAATGTACCCCCAAGGACAGGACGAATGTGATTGTGGATGTAGTAACCTATGGAACCGAAGCACACGCCCTCTGTAATCATTCAGTTTCAACAGTAGATTCAGTTTCAGTAGATTCGGTCATTTTATCGACTACATCTCTACATCTAAAATATCCTGCCTCAGCCATTTTACGTGCATCTAACGTTCCTTTGTGTTCCCACCTTCCCTCGTAGGTCTTCTCTCGTCCAGAAGTTGTGTACGGATTAATGGACATCTTGTCTCTTACTGTTACGGTTATGTTGCTTCTCAGGCCTTATATACCATACCCATTGTGTGGGTGGGGTGTAGCTTGAAAGCCACTGTTGACTTACTTTTTAATTGAAAATGAACTACAACGTGTCTAGACACGTTTCACTATGTAACTACATGTTCTGACTTATTCGCCTATAAAACAACTTTTTTTGCCAGGAGTTCATGAATGGTTTTTTGAGGGGAGTCAGGAGTGCATAGTTTTTTTTGTTTTTTATGTTTTAAAAGTATGTATACATTCCACCATACTATTATATATCCGTTTGTTTTTTAATTCTGTTCTAAACCGAAACTGTGCCCATCCTATGAGGGGTCATGACGTGGGTCATGACGTCACTTGGGTCATGACGTCACTTCCGGTGTGGTCACGTGACCTTCCCTAGTACAGTACACCAGCTGCTTCACTTCCGGCCCCGGCGTATACGCTATTAAACTACTGGTAAGGTAGTTTGGCTGTGTTCAGTTATCTGAGGATAAATAACAATACGACAGAAAAGGCTGAAACTTATTTGATTGGGAGACTTTGGTCGACTGACAACAGAAAAGTCACTGCTAGTGATACACCTTACCATTTTTTTGTTGAAAAAACTATGTGAATAACGTTGCTGTTTGTCTAATTACGGGTTACTACTTACTAGTTACTGGCTAACGCCACTTTTGTTTAACGAAAATAAATTCTTCCATGTGGTGAATAAAGCTGGTTATTAGCATTTTACAGGTATTGTACTGTAGATTTGCCCTAAATACTAAAGTGGTTCAGGAATTAGGCAGCTCTAAACGACCACAATGATTCTTATACATTGTTTTAAACGTTGTTATTATGCCACAATGCCAATCAGCAAATGCCAGCTGCTGACGTAGACTGAAGACAAAGTATTTGTTTCCAGAAACCGTAATTGATGAAGATAAAAAATGTTAAAGCAAGCTAAACTAAATGGCATGGTATGCCAAAGTAGCACGATTTAGCAAAACAAAATCTAACTCGTTTAATACTTAAGGCAGAAGTACAGCTCCTCCTCCCCACAAAAAAAAGGAGAAAAGGACCATAAACCAAAGCAGTACCGATAACGAAGGCCGCAACTGTTTAGACTAGATAAGTTGCTGTACTAATAATAAATACTACTCACATGAAATAAGGATACTGCTGTCCTTAAAACGAAAGCCAAAAAAAAATGAAATTGACCAGAAAACTAGGTTGCCTTTTCCATCCCAACATTTCTGAAAAAAATTGGATTCACTGTAACTACTGTAAATATACATCTATGAACCAAAGATGTGATATCTACCCCAAAACAAAACTTGTTTAGGATTCCCGCCAAGTTTTTCGGCCGTGTGAAGTCGTGATATCAACTGCCTAGCTTTTTCGCCAAGCTAATCCCACCTACTAAGACTTCAAACGTTAAATGAAACAACTGAAAATTGCGCAGTAAGCAATTTTCATATATTTCATTTAATCTTTGAACTATTATTCGATGGGATTAGCTTGGCGAAAGAGCTTGGCATTTTATATCACTACTTCACACGGCCGAGAAGCTTGGCGGGAGTCCTTGACCAGTTTTGTTTTGGAGTAGATATATATTTACAGTAGTTCTGTTGTTTTGCTTTTTTTATTTTTTTCTTATTTCTATTTTTGCATTTTCGTTATCAATGTTCATTTTGTTGTTAATTTTGTTACTTATACTGATTTTTGACCAGAGTTTATTTTTATTGCTTATGATAGTTAATAGATCTCTTCTCAGCCATTCATTCTTCATTACTTTCTTATTTGTTGTAATTTTATAGTATATTTTGTTTTTTTTTCATATATGTCTTATCAATTTCATTATTAATATAATTTGGATTTGTTTGTTAACTTTTTTATCTAGTCCAATTTTGGCTGTTTAAGTATTTTGTAATACTTTCGATATTGAGTCTGAGAGTGTATTTTTCTTTTCCCTATTTTCCGTCTATATTTCTTCTGTTATCATTTCCAAGCTCAATTCTAGTTGGATGATGGCACGCGATTTTGATTTTGATCAAGAACACTTTACTATGTACATGTTTTAATGCGGGTGAAGATTGGGTCAAGACATGATCTAATTACGCTTCCTTCCCTAACCTTCTCTCTAGTACATGAATTAAAATATGATATGTAACCAAGTTCCGCCATTAGATTTTCGGATTTATCAATATCGGCTTTTTTATTTTTTCTTGCTTTTATTTTAAAGATTGAATTTAGATCCATTAAGACGATTATATTTTTTTATTTCAGCTTCTCTATTTAATTATTTTTTCAGTTCTTTTAGGAATTTAGTTTTGCTGCTGCTTGACGGTTTTCTATAATCTGCAATGATTTTGTATAATTCATTATTCCAGTTAAAATTTATCGTAAGGGCATCATTGTTTTCGAGTTTGGTTCATTGACTTGAACAAAATATTTAATAGTTTATAATAATAATAATTATTTATTGCATAAGACAAGCTCGAAATTCGTGTGGAACTTCTAGTGCAGTATTACACAAATACATGAAAAAAATAAATTTAAAAAATAAGATGATGTAATGAGGTCGTGAACGGTGCAGTGGAATTGAAGAAGTAGGAAACGACATGATGACTGGGAATTTATTCACAGGTGATTGTAAAATTTTACAAGCGCTGGCATTATAAAAACTTGGCCATGCATCCATGAAAATTAGGAGGAGGAAGATTGATTGATTGATTTATTACGGAGCTCTAGCCAACATTGACTCCCCCCTGTGGGCTGGGGGTAGAATAAGCCCACCGTACCCCTGCGTGTCGTAGGAGGCGACTAAAAGGGAACCCAAGATCACGGTTTGCTAGTGTGCCAAGGGTCTGCGTGGCGGAGGGTTTTTAGTCCGTCTTGAACACTAGCAACCTCAACACTACGGTTTGCGAGTGCGCCTACGGTGTGTATGGCGGGCAGGTTTAACACCCGTCGCAAGCACTAGTCCGAAAGAGGTGAAGGGACATCCAGACAAACCGGGCCCGGGGTGGCTGCTTAGAGGATGTTTGGCGGTTTGAATCCCCTTTTGGGTTTGATTCCGATTTGCCCATTCTGGCCACTGGGCTTTTCATCCTCATCCC
>JAHWFP010181830.1:0-15659 GCA_023313725.1 Lithobius niger
AATTCTTCCAAAGGTTTATATGGTTAAAAATTTAATAAACAAAATGAATCAGAAATTATTATGTCATGCATGTATTGAATCATATAACAGATATGGATTAGAAATATATGGTAACAGTTCCAATTATATGATACAAAGATTACAAAGTTTACAAAATAAAACAAAAAAACAATATTTTTTTTCAAAATAGTACAAACAAGCTATCAACATCCGAGCTACATGAGAAAAATAAAATATTAAACATATCAAGATTAAAAACTGCCATCATAGTTAAAAAATATCCACTCAAAGGAAATATACTAAAAAATACTTTAAAAACAAAACCCTAGCGAGAGTGGAATAAAGAAAATATATATTTCCAAAAATCAGAAATAATTCAGAGGAAAAAGTTCTGCTTATTATATTACTGAAAAATTAATAGCATCACAGATTCTATAGTAAATTGTAAAACTTTTAATATGTTTAAAAAAAACTACTAAAAAGAACCAAGAAAGATTCCTGAATTTTAAATTAAGAAATATATTTCATATTGTCTGCTGTGTTTTCCTTTTGTTTTGTGGACGTGCACTTAAAATGCCATTTTATTGGGCTTCGTGCATACCCATTGGATTGTAAAGAAATATGCATTTATACTTCGATTAATAAATAATTATTATATTATTATAAAAAAACAACACTAAAATCGTTATCACTGTTATAATTATAAATAATGCTAGCAGGAGCATTGTTCATTATTGTAAAAAAAAAAAATCTTTATGGTAAGAAGGGTCCACTTGTGACGTATACAGATGTACAGATGTGACAGATACACAGATGTGTAGACATAGCCGATTTTAAAATGTTCCCAAGTCTTGCTCATTTGGCTTAAATTTGTAATGTAGTGTAATGAAATGACTGAACGTAAATATGCATATTGTGAAACATAGAAATGTGTCTCTTTCTCTGACAGTCCTATTCAAAATTCAATATCTGAAAGTGATTGTCTTGATACCGTTTTTTAACCACCAACTGGCGTAATTAATTTTTAGTATAATGTGTAGTTCCCATCTTTTGCATACTTCTGTGACCCTTCCTAATTCATTAAAAGTGGTGTAAAATACAGTATTAGCCTAAAAAAGGAGGAAAGGTGTTTTTCAAGATAAATCTTGACATTCTCTGCTTTAAACGTATCCAATGTATATGAGCTTTATCGGAAACAAGTTTGCTGATGTAAGTTTCAAACATTCTTTTAAGTTAATTAGAGAGGGGTATAGGCGTACAGGTGGATGTCAATATGACAAAATAAAAAGGCCTAGTCCTGTACGTATAGTGTACAAATCTATATTAAAGGTTACTGCCAGAAAAAAATAATTTTCTCCCTTCCCTGCAAGCATTCAGTTTCAATATTTATATTAATTTAGGAGTTACGGGAGCAGTTTCAAGTCAGGAATCTTAACTGCAATTATGTCATATGACATTGAATAAATTATGCAATAAACCCTATTCGATAGAGAAATAATGTCTTGTTGGTAATAGTATCATTTAACTTAACTAGAACAGAGAAGAGCTCTTTGAAATCTGAATCATTATCCATTGTGTTTGGTCGGTATGGCCGGATTCCTACCACTCAGCCATATTGACACGGCCACGTCAGTACGACTGAGCGGTATCTCCGACATTTGGTCTCTAAGGTCGTGGGTTCAATTCCCGCTCAGGCAAGCTAACATTCAAATCCAAAAGGCAATATATAAAATTTGCATCTGTATTTATTAAGGATACATTTAGGCCTAAATAGTTGGTTTACAGAGCTCACTGAAACTTGCTGTCTGGTTTTACAAAAAAAGTCCACTGTGGAACACTGCATTAAATTTACTTCCTACAGAGTGGAAATTCTCCATATTTCGCTTACTTCCACACTCTAGATAGTTTCTTATATAGCTGATTTTCGGCTCTTCGATGGTAAGTTTATCTTCTGTTTACATTCTTCGTTGTGTACACGATCGCCATCCGAGTTTGAAATCGCCGCTCTGAAGAAGAGCCTGAAGAAGCCTGCAGGCTGCAGTCGAAAATTAGCTAGATAAGGAACTATCTGGAGTGTGGAAGTAAGCGAAATATGGAGAATTTCCACTCTGTTGGAAGTAAATTTGCTGTCTGGTGTTGGCTTTTCTGGTAATGTCAGGACAATCGAATAAATACACCAATGTTTCTATTTTTTTTTTACCTTTCTCCTGATTTAATCTGGCTTGGCATTTTTTTCTCTTTTTTGGTTTAACAACCGCTATCCGCAAATTAACAGTAGGCTATTTATTGTAACCGAGAACACAAACGCGTGTCTACCGCCCTCGAAGTGTATAGAAGTCTGAAACACACGCAAGTGATCGTGGAGGCCATGAACTATTTACTCAATTTCTTCTGCTAAAAAATGGCGAGCAAAATGACTTAGTTGACGGCCATGATCTACTTTCTCACTTGGTGGGCAGAACGAATGCATTTAATGGCTATACCGCGCCTCAACATTCCCGAAGCTCAAGAAGTCCAGTATTCGGTTACGACCAAATTGGACTTTCCGCCCAAGTAAGTTGAAAGCGCAATTCATTGAGGTTAGCATTGTCACGTGATAAGTTTAACTTGACGAAACACTTGAGACCACGTTTCCAGGGGTCAGTCAGCCAGTCACTGACCCGTTAGAAAACCGTCTCATTACCATTATACAGCGTCTTTGTTAATGTATTTACGTAACCTTAACCCATTTGCAAGTGATGAGACATATAAGGAAGAAAAAAAAATTCTTACGTGATCTATGAATGAACGAACAGAAATGGTGGATGAATGAAATAAAAAATAGGCAAATGCCCTTTTCTCTCTACTTCCGAATATCACTAATAGGCCTGCCAGAATTATTTCCTTAGTACTAACTTCTAAGAGTTTCATTGTACCTTGGTGCTCATGTCGGCTGAACGATGAGGGTGAGGAGGGGGCGGCAAGACCAGAAGCAGAGTAAAATTTAACAGAAGTAGAAAAATGAAGCATTTATTATACCGTAAATCGCCTGTTAACAGCCCTGACAAAGCTACGGCCCGTAAAATGCTCTAGTTACAGCACCCCCGCCCCCGCCATTTTAGATCGTAATTTCTGTGCTAGAACTAAAAGCTTCGTATACATTCAAAGAACTCAATGTTTCATCCTCTTAAATCGTGCGTGATTTTCCTGCACCAAAATTAACGAAAAGCTTCATACATAAAGCCAACTAAATAAGCTTAGTAAACTAAGAAATTAAATTCCTGCACAAATGAAAATACAGGCGTTGCGTTAATGCTGGGCCGAAATCAGATCACATAGTACGTACGTGAATGATGGTAACACATCAAATTATTCACGATGCAGTTAGGCCTAAACGCTGTAGAGATTGGTCTCAGCTTTCGCCCGTAGATTCGTCAATGTTGAACGCTCTCGGGCTGTTGCTAATCGCAACTGCACCACAATTTGGCCTTACAAGTGAGACCTATCTCTTAATCTGCCTCCTTTCCAAGCATTTTACAGTTGTCCAACAAATGTATTATCTTGTATCAATACTTATTCCAGTTCTGTTGTAACAACCATGTAAACTCGTTCATTGCATAGCCGACAATAGTAATAGATTATTTGTTAGGTAACAATGTAGTTCCAACCCCTCCTTCATTCCAATCTGACTGCAGCCATCGTTAAGTTGTTTATTTTTTTCGATCATTCGCTAGAATATTTTTCCCCAATTTCCCCCAATTGTCCCCACTTAAGTAACATCATGCCCCAAACAATTCACCACTATTCACCCACATCACACTAGTTTAAAGCAGGGATTTGTGTCGTGGCAGGCGAGTGCAACATCAAAATTACTGACCATTAAAACATCTATAACATCTATCTAGCTAGGCCTCTAGGAAGCAAAGGATTATGTCTCGAAACGGTATACGCCAAACTGCGTCACTTGAGTGACAGCGATAAAAAATACTAATTGGTAAATGTTTCGTCATGTCGTGCTGCAATAGCGCTGTATTAGTCACTCTACAGCACAAAACGGCGATGCATAGATAGCATACTGTTTATGGCGGCAAATCGCGAAACAATTAATAATAATCACGCAAAAATTTAAATCATCTTTTAAGAGCCATGGTAAAGCTACGGCCCAGCCCCTTAAAATGCTTTAAGGCCAGAAATCGTGAAATTACTTATTTACAGTCCTTCTCCCCCCCCCCCCCCCAACCTCCGCTGTAACTAAGGTAATTTAACGATTTCTGACCTTCAAGCATTTTAGATCGTCATTTTCTGCTAGAATCTGACTAAAAGCTTTATACATTCAAGGAAATCAATGTTTCATACCCTTAAATCATGCGTGGCTTTTCTGTGCCAAAATTAACTAAAAGCTTCCTACATAAAGCAAACTAAATAAACTAGTAAGCTATTGTGTGCGCGGGGCATCTTGAGTCCTGTGAATATTTTATGAGCGGCCACATCTTCCTGGAGGGGGCGGCTTTAACCGACGGCCGCCATTGTTTTTGTAACCATCTTGGATATTAACAAGGCACTCTGCTACTAAAAACGTACAATCGATTATCTGTTCGTTCTGCGGAGAACTCAAGATAGGTCGCGGAGACTATAATGAACTAAATACTTGAAGAAATGAGAATAAAGACATTGAGTTAATGCTAGATGAACCCAGACCACGTATGGTAATGATCGCATAAACGCCGAATTTTCCGCGATGGAGTTAGGCCTAAACACCCTCACTGCATAGACAGAAGCAAGATTCGAATTAAAAATTTGTTACGGCTCTACCCCTTTTTTTTATTGAATTAATTTTAGAAGCCCGTGGGTGTTTAATGGACGTTTTACGGTAAGAAAAGTTTTGTTATTTGGCAATCATCAGTTATCACACCCTGGTAGCATTATCAATAAGTAAACACCGAAATCAGATCCGTTTTGAAGAGTGCTGATAACGGAACGTATAGACAACCAGTTGACTTCACGGCGTGCCATTATTTTATAACAACAACAATTTTAAAAGATACGATTGTGTCTTATAGCAAGGGCATCCAATACCGACGTCCCCAATAATGGGATCCGTATGTTTTGATGAATCCCGAAAATCCGGGGATTGTAATTCACATATCATAGGAGTTTTAAGATCTGAAAATGGGAGAAATTCACGTAAATCAGTATTAAAAATCCTTATATCCTTATTGTTAATTAGAATCCACCCCGTTTAAAGGTGGGAGAATTTATATGGATTAGTTCAGTTCTAATGATATTTTTTAATGACGTGGCTCCTTTTTTTTGTGGATCTTGATTTACTGTGTCATCCTCCCTCTCTCCTCCAAAGTACGTATATCCTTTTGTCCGTTTTCTGAACACTTTTAAAGGTACATTTCTCCCAGCGCCATTTTTCTCGATCCACCACATCAAGTACGGCCCCAAAGTTCTATTTACTCACCCTTAGTTAATCCCTTGCTAAAAATCCGTTTTAAAATGTGGCGTCTAGTAAATTTTCTATTGAATATTGGGAACTACAATTTAACAGAATTCTGTGATTGTATGATCCTTTGCGCGTTTAGAATAACCATGACGTATCATCTGTATGTGTGCATGTACTAATTTTTTTATTCGTTTGCTAATAATTAACATGAGATCAAAAATCTAAGACTCATGCGGTAAAAATAAAAATTATTTATGCCAATAGATCACCGAAGCAAAATTTGAGATACTAGCCTAAAAAATTATAAATTGTGATGTTAAAATACGTAAAATCATTCCGGT
Organism: Lithobius niger; assembly: GCA_023313725.1. Classification (NCBI taxonomy): domain Eukaryota; kingdom Metazoa; phylum Arthropoda; class Chilopoda; order Lithobiomorpha; family Lithobiidae; genus Lithobius; species Lithobius niger. The sequence goes on from JAHWFP010181830.1 coordinate 5,770, forward strand.
TTGCGAGGACACAATTTTTTGCATTAATGCTGTTTCGACTACTACGCCCAAGGCCAACTGAGATGGTAGCTGCGTTCCTCGCTGCAAGTAACGGAGCTACTATCTTAGTTGGTCTTGTATTACTACGCAAAGTCTTGCGAAACGGCGCGTTGGTAACATGCGCGGTAGATATAAGGCAGGAGCAATGTACCTTTAAATATCTACGACGTTCCGTTCCCCCTTTATGTTTCCCTCCATGCCTTCCCCCACCCCCAAACTTCCCCAAGCGTAATGTTAGCAAGGTATTTAAGACGCTAGGACTTTTTCGTCCACGGACAATTCGTCTCCAGGACTGTTCGTCCCCTGACTTTTCATCTCCGGACTTTACGTCCACTAAAACGGGGGGGAAATGTTGTATGTTGTTTCTTCGTGTCTGCGGCTTTCCAACAGGAGCACTTTCTTTTGGGGTAGTGGGGGAGAAGGGGTAAAAAAATACTGTAATAATAAAATAAGCCGTTAACCATTCTGGGTCATCTGCCCCACTGAGGGCGAGACAGGGATTTTCGGCATGCCACAATCGACACGAGCACGAGGTACCAAAGGGGTTGATGGGGCCAGGCTCGAACCCTGCGCCCGGCACTTACGAGTAATATGATGTTTAACAAAGCAGCCTAAATAATAGTAGTGTACTAGTGCACATATTTTATTATTACAGTATTTTTTAAAGTTTATCTGATGATATCTGCTAGTTTAAAATAGTTTGTGTGTGTATGTGTCTTTATCAACCTTTCATCCGTTCTCGCCTAAATGTACCCCGGCCTCCCCTTCCCCAAACAAAAAGTACTCCTGTTGGAAAGCCTCAGATACGAAGAAACAACATACAATATTTTTTCCCATTTTGGGGACGAAAAGTCCGAACACCGTATTGAAGCACCTTTATGGTTTAACTAACTTCTTCTGATGAATTTTAGGCGCATAATTGGGTATAACCTGTAAGCAAAAACAGAGCACCCATTCCCGATGGGGCACCGGAATTGTCTCGACACGGGGCCACATTAATTCTGGAATTTTTCTTAATGGTGATACCTGTGTGGTACCCGGAATTACAGTAACTCCCGATTCCTAACTTGCTTTAAAAGTGTCAGAAATAATCCGTAATTGTGGTAACACGGAGTTACCATAACTCTTGCTTTTTCTGAAATACGGATGCCTGCTGTTATGTTAGTAAATCGAAAAATAATTTTCAGCATGAAGCAAAGCAGGAAACGTTGCTATTGTCTTCTTTTTAAATTTTTTAAAACTGTTAAACTTTATAATTTTAATTTTTAATTTTAACGTTGGATGGCAGTTAGCGACCACCAGGTCCTTGCCATTCCGGTTGCGTTTGCAACAAACTATTTTTTATTATTATTATTATAAACGTACGCCTACTACTACTGGATCATCACATGGGTCTTTGTAGGAGGATTTACAGTGTTTTTGTCAAAATGTATTTATTGCTGGCCACCGGGTATGCTTACCAGCCTCTTACTGACGAAATTTTATACCTAGACCCTTACTGTCAAAGCTTGTCCGTGTCCCTTCTAGGTTTGAGTTTTAGACCCTTACTCTAAACATTTAACGTTCCGTTTTTGTTTATTAATTCGTGTTACTTTTAGAATTGCAGCTAAACTGTAAAACAGTGCAGTTAACGGTCAAAGCTGAGAGTTTAACACAGAGCCCTTAGGCTGACCCTTACTAACCTGGCTATCGCCGGTGTTAAGTATTGGTTATTGCTCGCTTTCCGAGTGCCAAGAGCTAACAATGTCGAGGGCGCGCAGCGAAACAGGTATTGTTAGCTATTAGCACGAGGAAAGCGAACAATAACCTATTTATTGCCCGCTTTTCGGCTCCCTGCCCGTTTCACTGTGCTCGCGCTTGAGTATTGTTGTTTTTCGTTCCATCTTTCTTTGTGTTGTTTCGTTGCTAGCAAAATAAATTCGATCGTTGATGGATTGTTCAGCGATGGTATACAAATGGCCTGCAAAAGGTTAACGTCCTTTGAAATAAAATACAGTAAAATAAATAAGAAGACGGCGGTAACATTTTGGCTTGCCAATAGAACCGTGAAAACGTCTAAATGTTCGGTTTGTCTCTTTGTCAGCGGAAGAAGGTAGAATCTGCTCTACAAAACTGTTAGCCGCATTAACAGCATCAACAAAACAGACTTTGTACGTCGACAGTTCCTGCAATAGAAGGCATTTAATTTCACGCAGTGTTTATAGAAATGTGAAATGTTCCCTTAGTATAAAATATAGCCTACGTGTGCGACGTCGTTGGAAAAAAAAATCTTGGCAGCTCTGGCACTCGAATTCGGCTCTGGCATCGTTTCATTGTTGGAAAAGGGCTGTGAGCCGAAAAGCGGGCAATAACAATAAAAACAAATCCCTTATCATACACGGCGATAGCCGTATACTGTATATACAGGGTGGGGCAGAAAGGACGGAACGCCCTTGGCAATCAAAGATGGTTTATGTTAGGATAATCAAACTTTGCATGGTACGTAGGCGAACGGGGAGCCAACTAATCAAGAATCTATCACTGACCTTGACGCATATTTTCAAGGTCATCGTGATGCTAACTTTTTAACTATGCTTCGTAGAACCCCAGTGTAAATTAGAAACTTGTAGAGAGTGTCAAGGCATGGCCAATGCAAAAAACAGAACAAAATTCGGTACGTTAGTTTAAGAGTTACGGGCATTACACGAATCATTCTGGTGTGCTAGCCGAGTGGCTTTCCTGCCAAACATTTCTGTCAGGCTCTTTCGTACACCATGGTAGGTAATGGTGTTGGCAGCATACGCAAATTGGCATAATTCATTAACCGTGATCAGCTCTGAAACAAAATCAGACATGTTAACATGAGGGAGGAACAACATTAGTTTCATTTCTAGACGACCACGGTGACTAAACTATGCCAACTTGCATAAGATGCTGTAGTTTGCAGCACCATTCTGTTTATACGTTTAATGTAGCAGGTTGTGTTGAGCTAGTGTCGAGTCATCAGTGTGTCAGTTGCTGTTTGTTTCCAAGCATGCTTCATGTACTTTAAGGACCACTGGACTTAATTTTACACTCACTGTTTGGCAGGAAAGCCACTCGATCAGCACAACAAAATGATGCTTGCAATTTTCCTAACACCTAAGCTAGCGTACCGAATTTCGTTCTGTTTTCTTTTTGAAATGGCCATGCCTTGCCAATGTCTACAAGTTTCTAATTTAAACTGGAGTTCTACAAAGCATAGTTAAAAAGTGAGCATCACGATGACCTTGAAAATATGCGTATGCGTCAAGGTCAGTGATGGATTCATGGTTAGTTGGCCCCCCGTTCGCCAACATACCATGCAAATTTCATTATCCTAACATTAACCATCTTTGATTGCCAAGGGTGTTCCCTCCTTTCTACCCCACCCGGTATATGATTGAAGTCCTTTCTCCAGCAAAACTAAAACTATTAATTTCTCCGTTTCTATTCAATATATTTCGACCAAACTTGGCCAGATAGTAGATAGCAACTTTTCCAAAACTTTACACCAACTTTTATGCAATTCCGTGCAAGAGTAAACGTAGGAAGCCACACGTAAATTTGAAAACTGTTCACTTTTTCTTGTTGTTGTTGTTTTGGTTCTTGTTCTTCTTCTTCTTGGCTGACACGGTTTCAGAAAAAAACTACTGCAAATGAAATTCCGGTTTCATGAAAGTTTTGTGGGTGTAGAAAAAAGGTTGTTGTGTGTCCCAACGAGCCACCGTAGTAACAGCACGTGTGTCTTCCCGTTTACCCTCAAACTCGTGCCCTTGTGCAGGTAATGCTTGCCGAGTGTTGCTCTTCTTTGGAGTATGCTCCTCCCGTAGCAAAATGAGTATATTGCTCTTAAATGACATTGTCAGTGTTAGTAGTGCTCATTGATGCGTCCATCGTGAACGTTCCAAAACTATTGACAACTGACGTCACTTTCTAGGTCATCGGTCACTAAGCTGTAAGGTGAGTCGAGGAAAAGCATTCTTTGAAACCTGGGGTTCCGGGAAAAGTGGGAGACAGTGGCATTGTCGGTTTTCCAAAACTTCGTCATTTCTGCTGAGCGTAATGAAACGATTCTTGTTTCTTTCCAAAGCTTCCACCAACGGGTAACAAATGTAATTTTGATGCAGGAGCCGAGTTCCTTGTCGTTGAAGAGGGTGAAACACTCGTTGGACAATTCCTCCAGTTACATGACGAATGTGGTTTGGGGTAGGGAGGGACCGGTAATGGGACAATTCGTCCCCAGACATTTCGTTCCCGGATAATTAGTCCCCGAACATTTCGTCCCCATACAGTTCGTCCCCAGACAATTCGTCCCGTATCTACATTATAATTCTGGAGGCCGGCTAAAAGGAAGGCTAAAGGTAAAAGGGAAGGCTAAAAGGAAAACCACTTCTTCCCTCCTCGCGCCCGCATAGAAAATGGACTCTCCCACTATACCTGCATGGAAACAGGAGGCAGGCATGAGCGGTCGATCAACTTAATAAAAGTTCAATCTGACAAGTCGTCGGGCCGAACAATCACTTCTCCCCTCCTCGCGCCCGCATTACAAATGCGCTCTCCCATTCTACCTGCATTGAAAGAGGAGGCAGGTATGAGTAGTCGATCAATCCTACAAGTTTTTTTTTTTATCAAGAGTTTGTTCTTTTTAGCGAAACAAATTAAAATAACTTAAAATCAGTTAGCGTACTTAGGTCTTTTTTGTATTTACGAGTGTTAAAAAAAAGCCTGCTATGGCAATAAACAAGGCTAAACTCAACAAGGTTCAGACTCAAACTCAACAGGATTAACGGTTGAAGTGGTCCGAACTTACTGTATCGGGATTAATAGCAAATGACGTTGTGGAAGAAAGAAAGATCGACGAATAACGACTGTCCTTTAACAACATAGTGACGTCATTGAGCTGAAGTGATAACGAACCTTTTGGATGTGTTTACGCCAAAATACTTCCTTCCCTCGAACAATTTTGTAATACATGCCGACCCTTAATGCTGCCCAACTGCCCACACTCCCCCCCCCCCTCCCCAACCCTCCAAAAAAATAGTCTATGAGATATGTGGACTGATATTCTTTTGTCTGTCCAGACGATTTTTTGATGCACTTCGCACCGCTTCAAATTTCGGGCTTTATAGTCGTTTTCGTGCCAGCCGTGGTCAGTTTCTTAAAAAGGCCTTGGTTCATTTGATTTTCACAGGAGAAAAAACTTGGTTTCTATTTTAATGGTTCAATTTTATTTCAACCTCATGACTTTTTTTTTAATCTAATTTTGTTGAGGGTCAAGTCATCTAAAACGAACTAAGGCTCGTATAAATGAACCGGTTCGGTTTTAAACATTGCTGAACGGTCTAGAAGCAGACAAAAAAAAAAAAACTAGTAAAGGAAGAGGCGAACCCTGAGATTCGAACCGGCAAACCTCAATAATATAGAGGCCTAGGTATTGCTCATATTCGATCAGAGTAGATGCCATAGGTGGTAGTCTCTCACATACACTGAGTGCCTGGTCTGGAAGGGACTTTTCCATGTTCCCCTTTCAGTTGCCTATCAGATCAACTTCTACAGGCAGGTAGGCTGAGTGCTGCAACCAGTCAGCCACTATATCCACTTCTGCTACCTTACTTATAAACAAATACCCGTCGTAGCATCCATGGTGTGCAGCGAAATCCAGTTTGCGGCCATCAAGACGTAAAAAAAATGATGTCATGTGGCCAGGAATCAAACCCCGATAACATGACATTCCAAGCCCCGTGACGAAACATGAATTTTTTCGTGTAGAGCTGCACTTAAGGTTTCACTGCAGTCCCCATCAGCTACGACGGGAGTTTGTTTATTTGTCTTGATACCCTAGCTTCATTTCGCGTCTCACTATTAACTTTCGGTGTTATTTAAAGGCGCCTGTTCATCATTTCGATAGCGTTGCCCATATTCCAAACACAGCATCCACGTTCCAGATTCTCTGTCATCCCATAGGCTGATGTGGGTCACGTGATCTCGTTTTTAGTAACGAAAATCGCAGCGTTCCATTTTCAATTTACCGCTATTTTCTTTATTTGTTTCCCAGAATGTTTCTGATTTTTTTTTTAAATGGGGGGGGGGGGGGATTTGTTCCTGATATGACCCTGATTTTGTTAATGTTTTTGATATTGTTAGCATTGTTAGCATTGTGCTGAATTTTAGTGGTGTTATCAGTTGCAAGTGTAATGTCTAACCATATGTTCCTGCCTTGCTTTCAAAATGTCTCACTACTTAAACACCATATTTCTGTTTTTTTTCCCTCGCACAATGTCCTTGCATATTTTATGTTGTAATCCGGCACACACAAGTTCTCGCAGAACTTCGGGCCGATTGCTGAATAAACCTATTATTATATTGCTGGAAGATTCTACGGTGCTGCATCTGGAGTTGAAAAGGTGCCTTTAAGGCTCGAGTTCCGCTTTCCTGCACGTGGCGCGAAGTAGTAAATCAAAGTCAACATCGACATTAAGCATCGACGTCTACGTCAACATCGACATTTACGTCAACCCTGGTTTTGAATAGGTAGAGCTTGACGTTCATCGCCCACCATGCTCTAGTATTGCAGAACAATTTCCATGAAAAGAAATGCGCGTAGAACGTCGAGGTATACGCTGCATTTATAATTTTAAAGTGATACTCTCACCGATTGAAAACCGTAGTAAATACTGTGGCGCCATCTAGCGGCAGGGATATTTTTAACCTTTACACCTTGCTCTCAGGTGCACGAGGACGTACCAAGTTTTCACTCAATAATTAAGAAGACTCGAAGCTTGTTTGTTTCATTAAAAAAAATGACGTTGTGCATTCCATCTCGCGTAATGCAAGCAATTGCTAAATAGTATTAAGTAGAGCTAGATGTTGCCAGATTCTGCAGACTTTCAATTGGTGATAGTGCCGCTTTAAGGGCGCCCGTACACTGAGCGGCCAGGTCGTGCAGCCAGCGGCCAAAAAACACAACGACGTTTTCATTGATAATTCTCGATCACGTGGTGAAAAATGAATACGGAGCAAGTATGGTCGCCCTGATGCCGCCTGGGATCCCAATGGCCGCGGCGACAGGCTGGCCCCTGCGGCCAAGTGCGCGTTGCTACATACGCCGTAAGCATTCTCGTTGGCCGTGGCGACCTGGCCGCGCGGCCTGGTCGCTGTGTGCGCGTAGGCCCTTAGACCTTGTCAGTGGGCTGTCACACACGAACTTGTTTCGGGAAAAATGTTTAATTTAAGACTTTAAAAAAAAATTATCTCACCCGCAGGTGCTTCGTGTTTTCAGTTGTGTCTGGAAACGCAGCAACACTGTACGTAGGTCTTGTTTTATTTTTTCGTACAGCGTTGATGCGCATTCCGCAACGTCTGCCCGCACGTTCGCGCATGCTGCGATGACTCGTGTGTTTAAAATTAGGGTTAGAAAAATATACGCGATCTTGAAATGTAATTCTAGATGTGCGGGGTTGTGCTCTTTTGAACGGGGACGCCAGTTTACAAATGCAGTTGAAAAAGTCCTGAGCCACAGCAAGGTCACGAGCAAGAAATTTGTCGTTCCCTTTCAAACAGCAGAATGTCATTTAAATAATTTAGTCTTAAAAGCCAGCGTAAATGCATTGTCGACAAACACGTTTAAGAAGCTGCACACGCGAGCAAGAATGGCGAGGGTTAAAAATTGTCGCTAAGCAAAATTAGTGTAGCAGCTGTCACTGCCAGAAATAGAAGGGTCGTTTGCATTACGACGTCACTGCTTGCAAGCTGTTCGGTCGTTCTGCTTAACACTTCCTGTAAATGATCGAAGGCCTGCGCGTTGCTGCCGCTGCTCGACCTGTGCTGCCGAATGTTGCATTGAGGCCTGCATTTTTTACTGTACTTTTAATGGAAACCTACGCATCTTTAAAAGGTAAATTTCTCGTACATGTGGAATGGTTTCCATAATGTGCTCACGGCTGTGCCCGGATTTAGGCTAGGCCTGGGCGAGCCTAACTGGGAAAAAAAAAAAAACAGTAATCATATTTGTGAATTGGATGAAGTCAAAAGCACTAGTATACAATGGTTTAAAACACAAGAAACATTAAGAAAAAGCACTCTATATTCCGCTCCTCGCTAGTCGCGCGAACTTTTTTAAAGAGAACGAGAAAACGATTCGAAGTATGTTAGGCTTATGTACAGCACTGTAACCATGTGAACACACGTTGACTATTCATAGCCTAATTTTTTAACTATTTTCTCGTCCTATTGAAAATGTTCGCGGGCAGGAGAGATTTTCTTTCATGTTTCTTGTTTTTTGGCTTCAACGAATTGATATTTTATTGAGCACTCACTACCAACTGTATTAATATAATTAATTAATTCAACTACCTACCCAAATTCAACAACGTGTTGCAAAGGGGAGGAAGGGAAGCTGAGGGACGGGTAGGATGATAGGAACGGAGGAAAACAGGAGGGGAGAGGGGCGAAAAGTGCGAAACAATTACGGGCGAAACAAAACCCCGGGCGAAGTCGGGTACGAATGCTAGTTAATTAAACGGAATTCTAAACAAATCAAGGTCAAATAGTTTGTAATTGACAGAGATTGCACAAAGCTGAAAACTTGATAATTCCTGAAAATATGGTAAAACAGTTTCCAGACCTTGAAAATTATTGTATTTTGGCACGTGACCCTGAAAAGTGATTAGTTTTTGTTGTTGTTGTTGTGTTTTGGCGAAGTGGTTGACGCTGGTAACCGGAAAAATCGCCAGCGATTTGGCTTTGTTGTCGGATTTGTGTAAAATGATAGACATGTCGTGTGAACGTACACGACCAAGGTATTGACAATATAAGGAGAACTGAAAAAATGCTCTTAAAAATTCTGGTAAAAGTTTGGAAAATCGTTGTTAACAATGTGTACGTTGTAATTTAAGTTGAGTATAGCCTAATCTCGAGGAACTTCGACTACAGTGTTACTTCACTCACTCGTATTCTTTCACTTACAGCTTTCCCTTATTTTGAAGTAATTGTATTTTTTAAACAGGAGGTACACGAAAGAATAGATCCCCATCTTTCAGAATATTGTAAGCATGACCATTTCGGGCTATTACAGAGCACGCAAGTCCACTTCTAAACCTAAATTCACTACACCCGTCGCCTGTACGTCATTACCTGTTCACCTTTCAACAGGGATTGGATGGTCCCTATATACGCTAAACAATTTTGGTTAGGATTGATGAAAGCAATAGATCATCACCTTTCAGAATATCCTAAGCATGTCCATTTCGGTCTACTATAGAGCCCACAAGAGCACTTTGAATTCGAAAACCACTATACGTTTTCGCTGCTACGCCATTACGACTTCACCTTCAAGCAGGCATTGGATGGTCCCTATCGAAGCTAAACAACTTTGGTTAGGAATGATAGAAATAATAGATCTCACCTTTCGGAATATCCGAAGCACCTCCATGTCGGTCTAATAGACAGCTTGGAAAAGAGCTTTGAACTCGACAATCACCATACACTTTTACCGCTGCGCCATTACAACTTCACCTTTAAACGGTCGTAGAAAGGTCCCTATCTAAGCTAAACCATTTTGGTTAGAAATGATAGAAAGAATAGATCCCCACTTTTCAGAATATTCAAAGCATGTACACTTCGGGCTATCAAAAAGCTAGCATGAGCACTTTGAAATCTAAAGTCACCATAGTAAGCAATTAAAAAAAAAAGGAGCGTTTGCGCGAATTCAGGGTGATATACTTAAAATACGATTTTCGGATTCAATGGTTGCTTTTACGTAAAAGATGTGTATAACCATTCTTGACCGGAATTGTTTGCTGAACGTTTTTCTTTTACGTTATGCTTTGATTTGATGACGATTGAGGAGTTAC
>JAHWFP010181831.1:0-22193 GCA_023313725.1 Lithobius niger
CTAGTGTCAAACCCTCAACAACATTTGAAAGCAATTCAAGTCCCACTTAGATAGTACAAGTGGGTATTACTAACATTAAAATTGCCAACTGCATTAAAGATGTTGGGGTTTTTGGTGTAAAGGCCTCACTGGGAAGACAGCCCTTTCTGTGTAAATTATGTTTAATAAATACGTTTGCAACAGCAGACAGGTATTAGGGGATTTTATTCACCAGGTAGGTTTTATTGATTTTAAACGGACCCTGGTATGTATTTGCGCTTTTTATGCTTGTAAAGATTGAAATATTGTCGTTTTTGTTGTCATTACTTCGTTGGAAGCTTGAACGAAGTTTGCCCTTACTCTTTTCTGCGTACACTTCATTACCACTTACTTCAGTTTTGAAACATACTACTTTCGCATTATGAAATAATCTCAGTTTATCACTGAAAATTGCTAAAATTTAGTGGAAGGACTTAAATGTAAGTGGTATAATAAACACATATTTCCGTGTGGGAACTTATCAACAGTAATAAAATCCAGCCAACCACAGATCTGAAACAATTTAATTCTGCCTTGCAACCTTTCCACTGCCTAGCAACCATCTGCAGGCGCCTCTCACTCATCTTCCCCACTGCTAAATTCCAATTTCTCTTTATTTGAATATTTTTTTTTGTTTGGTTGGTCCTGGCGAGTAAAACTTAAGCCGAGTTAAAATAGAAGGCAACTAGAATTTAGTAGATAGGGATATAAGCGAGGTATGCCTGTAGATGGCAGCTCAGCAATCGAAATGTATCAGGATTTAATTTTGTCTTAGGTCTCGTGTTTGCCGTTGAACCTAATTTTATGCTCAATCCTGGGACGCATGTGCTTATCTACAAAGGGTTATCAAAACTGAACTTACCTTCTTCCATGCTATACTTTCTCTCCCAAACTTGGTACTTAACATCTGGGGATTTAGCTTCAAGGCGTTTTCGGGAATTGGCTTCGTGAATGTACAAATCGCCATCTGTCGACATCTGTGTGCCTTCAGTAAAACCAGTGAGGATATCATACAAACCTCCATCGATGTACAATTTCAAAGACCCCTCGGACCAAACGAACACCCAGTGTTGCACGCCTGAGTGAACCATCAAATGCGTGAGTGGTCGCTCTTCAATTCCAATAAAAACACTTGCAGATTTGTTTTTATTCAGGACCATGGCAAGTTCCTTTGTCCCGAATCCATTTAGATAATAAAAAAGGGTAAAGGTTTCCCTCTCCCAGATTTTGCCATTAAAGAGGATGCTTATGGTAAGGTCTGTTGGAGTGGTTTCTTCATCTGATTTACATGATGGTCTGAAATGAAGGCAGAAAAACAGGATAACCAAAGCAATACTACTGGCTCATTTAAATTAAAAATTCCCCGGTATCAATTGTTTACACCAAACAATTATTTAATAAAAACCAGCTATCATATTAGATATATAAAATAAAATTTCCGACATAATAATAATGAAACAGCTCACCTTTTTTTTTAATATCAGAAAATCTCAATAGAAAATCTACATAATAAAAGCGGTAACACGGAACTAGAAGAGCCCGAGTTGGAAGAGGAGGAAGTGACGTAAGAGTATTGTTGTCGATATGCAGTAACAATTTATTTTTGCGAAGATAGCAATGAATAAAGCCCAGAAAACTCGAGCAAAGAAAAACAGCGAGCGGTAGGCAGGATGAAGGGTATTGCTGATGCAAGATAGCAATGAATAAGGCCGAGAACATTTTATTCTTGGCACGGTAGAAAAAAAACAAGCGTTCGGTAGGATGAATGGTATTGTCGATGCCCTGTAACAATCAGTAACAAACTAAATATTACTTCACATTTTTTTATGATACGTCTTGAAACTGGAGTATTGTGTCAAGTTAATATAGCCTAATGGGTAGAGTGTCAGCCTCTTAATCTAAAGGTTGTGAGTTCGAATCCTGTCCTATCAGCAAAAGTGGGTTATTAGTTTAAGATAGGTAGTGTGTATAGCTAACAGTATAGGTAGGTATAACTTCAATGTAAATGATATACATCGCCTTCGTATGTCTTCCAATGTTGTTGAATTTACGTTTTCAAATAAGTAATATAATATAGGTTTATTGCAAACGCAACTGGAACGACAAGGACCTGGTGGTCACTGACTGCAGTCTGATGTTAAAACTAAAAAAATTGTAATTACAAAAGTTAAACAGTTAAAATATTAAAACAGGGACGATGGCTCGGCTGCAGAGGAAGGGTTGATGGTATTGAATTGAAGTCATGAATGCCTTTCCACCAAGGTTAGACCTACCAGGGACACAATGGCCCCTGATGGCATCACCAAACGTGTGGGTCAAGTGGGGGAAAAAGCCGGGTAACATTGTCAATGTTTCTTTAAAAAAATAATAAAATAATGCATCGTAGTTTAAAGCTTGGCCAATACCAATTGTCAATCTTCATAAAGATAATAAAAATAATAAAACAATAAAATGCATGAAACTGGTGTAGTGAAAGTTAAAATCTGAAGTGGGAAGTATAACTAGAGCTATTTACAATTTAAAAAAAATGAATATAATAATAATAATGAAAAAAAAAAAAACATGGAGCCAACCTGCAATATAGCGTGGCAGGACAGTTTGAATAAAAAATAAATTTCCACAATGTGTGGAAGGTTTCCAGGAGGGTTGTGAGCTACCGATACCGTACCTAAGATGTAGAGGGGGAGGTAAACGTAAATCTTAAAAGTGGACGTTTGAGAAACGTCTGCAAATTTTGCGTGAGTCGCATTCTACGGAAGCCACTTTCCGTGGGCATGCAAACCGTCTAGGAACTAAGGGCATTCTAAACTGGGACAACTCGCACAGCAAAGAAATATTTTCGAGAATCAAGACGTGATTCCTGAACCGCTAGTCTCCAAGCATGGCCACAAGTGTAATAAACGCGTGGTGCCAATTCGCAGAAAAGTAAATCAGCGTCAATTAACCCTTATGAAAAATTGTCATGATACGTAATGAAAAAAAATCATAACTATTCCATAACTAATTGGGGCAATGACTTGCCATAATTTATTATGATTTGCCATGATCTGTTATCATGATTTATCATCATGAATAAGCATCATCGTGAACATCACGACGAATCGTGATACAAGATCATAATAAATCATGACTAATATTCATGACAAATCATAATAAATGATGACATGTCATTGCTCCAATTACCCATGGAATAGTCGTGATTTTTTTTTCATTGCATATCATGACAATTTTTCATAAGGGAAACCATGAAGTGTGTTGTATATCAAAATTAAATCAAAACGAAGTCTGCACAGCTCGAGCAATTCTAAATCTACTCTGGAAAGGCCCACGGAGACCCAGAAAACTCCGAGTAAACTTATGCTGGACCGACTCAATACGGTCAATGTCCCCAGCCAAATAAGGTGACCAAACTGAAGTCGCATATTCCAATCAGGGGCGTGCAAAAACACGGAAGGCCCAACATTTGGTCGCCGAATTTCCCGATGTAAAACACCTATTTATAACTGCTAAACGGCGGAATGCCAACACAGCACCTACGGCAATGCAAGGATGATTTTAAGTCCAGTGAAAACCACACGCCAAGGTCTCTAATCTCCGAAACAGAAGGTAGGGCTTCAGAAGCCAAGAAATAGTTTAAATTTAGATTTTGTGAGCCCACATGGAAGGACTGATACTTCTAGATGGGTAGTGGCAACTGCCAACACGACGACCAACTGACGACGTATGCAATTTCCACTTCCAGTTCAGTGGACCGTGAGAAGAAATGTTTTCTACAGCAATCTTTACATCACCAGTAAACTTGAAACCAAAACTACACGAATTATCAAAAAAAAGAGATCATTTATATAGATCAAAAATAGAATAGGTCCGAGCACTGACCCCTGCGGAACCCCACAAGGGACTCGTGCCTCAGTAGAAAGTGATTTTTTTCTACTATTACCTTTTGGTAACGTTTATTTAGGAAGGCACTAAGCCAGACCCACAGTGGCCCGGTAATACCACACCCACGCAGCTTTAATAGAAGCTTCTGGTGAATAACGGACTCAAAGGCCTTTTTGAAATCAAAATAAATATTGTCGCAAGGTGTCCCTGCATCCAGTACACTGGTCCAACGATCAAGGACTGTCAGCAGCGAATGGAAAGAAACCCAAATTGGTCCTGTCGAATAATGGTAAATTTCTTCAAATAACTCAAGAGTGTGTCTCGAATGATGGACTCCATTACCTTACAGGCAGCGCATGTCAAGGAAATAGGTCGATAATTGAGTGGGTCGGAGGGGGAACCCTTCTTAAAGACCGGACCACAATTGCTGCACTCCAACAAGAGGGAAGTTTTCCCTGTTCAAATGATAGGGTAAACAACACGAACAAGGGGTAGTTAATTTTTGGAAACAATCTGTTTGAGCAGGAATGAAGAAATCCATCTGGACCACACGAACGGCTTGGTTTCATTTTTTGTATAGCCTGTAGAACTTGAGTTCAGTGAAGCAACCGCTAGAGCTATTTTCAATATTGTTAGTGTTCTGAGGTATGGGTAAAGAAGTACTTCCATCGTCCTCAATCACATTTGAGGAAAAAAATTTACTAAAAACTTCTGCCTTCGCGAGGTTTTCTGCCACAAAACTGTTATTGATCATCAAAGGCAGTAGTGAGCGCGCCATATTTGTTTTTTGACGGAAAACTTGAAAAGAGCTGCCGGCGTTCCGCCACGAATAGCCTTCTCCTCCTTAAACACATTTCAGCAGAGTTTGCGTAAAGCCTCCTTTGCGTGTTGATATTCAAGTAATGTGTTTTGGTCCTGACTGGCCTTATACCGTTTCCACAGCAAAGGTTTGCGACGTTTCGCTTTAGCAATAACATAGTATCTATTTTGCTCAAAGAAGTAAAACACAGAAAAATCTTCCCTATCCAATTTTGCCTGGTCAAATACGGGCACAGAAACTGACAAAACAGCTTTTCTACGCTTCTCTACAAACAGCACTGGCGGTGGAAAAAAAAATGTAAATTAAGGGAAAATGAGTTAATTCAGACGTTGCTGTCCTTTGATGAACTGGGATACAAAGACTGAGTAAAAGCGGCTGTTTTCTTGTCCTATTGTGTTAAAAACTGTTCCACTGTGAAACTGCCGATGCTATTGCTGAAATTCGGGCAATTAAACCGATCTCAGCCAACAAACCGGCTTTGCCATGCTTTTCTATGCGATTCTGCAAATAGCACTAGCAGTGCAACAGGAATCAAATTAAGTTGAATTTAAGTGGTAATGATATACATCATCTTCGTTTGTGGTCTAAGGTTATATAAATATTGAATTTACGTTTTCAGTAAGTACATTTTATTAAACAAACAATGCCTGTCATGGGATGCCCTGGTGCATGAAAGGCACTGCGTAATTTTGTGGGAGCCAGCTAAAGCGGCTAAAATTTGATCAAGCTGTGCAAGCTATCCGTTGATTTAGGTATATACTGTCCTGGGATGCCCGGGGATACAAAATGTCCCGGGTGTGGTTTTCCGGCAACCTGAAACCATCCCTTCATTGCAGGAAAATCTGCGCTCTAGCTTATTCTTGATCAGCCATTGTTCATCGTTGTTTTATCTCTGGCGACATCCCTACTAAGGTCTGGGCGTTTAAGGTATTTGTGAGTCCTATCCTAGAATATGCCACTCCTGTTTGGTCCCCAAACTTGCTTGGCGACATCGATTGTGTTGAGAATGTCCAGCGCCGTTTTACAAAAAGTCTACCAGGGTTTAGGAACCTCGGGTATGGTGAACGTCTGCGCAGACTGGCCTGGAGTTGTTGGAGATCCGTCGACTCTGGTTCGATCTTATCTTGGTCTTTAAGATTCTTCGTGGCCTTGTCAGGGTTGATCTCCCTTTCTTTGATTTTGCACCTCGCTTGATGTGCACCCGGGGTCATGACTGGAAACTGGCCTACCCCATTTCGCATTTGGACTGTCGTCATAACTTCTTTTCTGTCCGGGTTAAACTGATATGGAATGGCCTTAGCAATAGTCCTAGAGCCAGAGGGGGTGTCCGGTTTCATCTCTAGGGAGTGAATTTCGCCCATGCCATTTGATTCTGCACTATTTGAGTATAATGTTTTGGCATGATACTTTTTGATTTGGGGTAGCTTTTGGTATTTATGACGTCATTCAAGATGGCGGATGCCCGTTTTCGCCTAAAAATAGGAAATGACATGTAACTCACTAACGGTGCTTCCTAGTGGTTTTAACCACTGAACATAACTTGTAGCATACAGTGAAAGGAACATTATTGTTCCCTATGAAAAAGTGTCTAGAATGCATAATTTCGGAGCTACGGACCCGTTTTTATGTGCAAGGCAGTAATTTTTGTCCAGAAGAGGGAAAAGGGTTCATAACTCTGAATCTTCGCATTCTAGTCACCTTTTTATAGGGATCAATATTGTTACTCCTACTGTAAGCTACAAATTATGTTCCGTTGTCAAAGATGCTAAGGAGCATCGTAATGAGTTACACGTCACTTCCTATTTTTAGGTAGAACGCATTCCTGTGCTTATGAATGATGCAAGCGTAGTTGAGATTGAGTCCTCGTCGTTTTGGATGTCCCACCTTGACATAGTAGATGTTCTTTTGATGACAGTTCAAGCAACAAGAGAAGGGAACTGGTCGTTGTATCTGGCTTGTAGTTGTAAGATGATTTCGTTGCCTTTAGTTTACGACCATCTCAACGATGTACATTACCTTCCAGTATATTATGCTGACATGATGGCATTTGAAAAAAAAATCATCAGTGTTACCATCCTTTAAGAGAGGGGACGTCTCTGTCTCCAAATCGTAAAAGTTAATCCATTTGGGAAGATACCTGTCGACCAAGTGATAGAGGAGATAAAGAAGAAATCACTAGGTAAAGGGTAAACGAAGCAAGCAGTCTGATAGAGGAGACTTTTAACAAAGACACCCAAGGGCCATCTGGAACAATCAAATTTAATAAGCATTCAGCTGCTGTTGAGAGGTACTATTTTCTCTCAGATGTTGATGAGTTCTTGTGGATACTTAGAGAAGCACAGATACCTCAATCAAGAAAAGAAGAAAGAAATGTTTGACATATTGTCAATGTGTGGACTAACTCTTTCAAACAAACACACCTAGTAAACCTATCAACTAGTATGCTAGCTCCTATGGACGTCAGAATCGACACGGCTGAGGCTTATGAGGTGAAAAAGCCTATGACACTTCGCGTAGTGGAGTATATTCAGGAAGGTGTATCACCAGAGGCATTTCACTCACCTATGTCAAAACAAAGACTAGAAAGTTTTGTACATTGTTATACAAGTTATACTTAAAGCAGACCGGGGCCTCTTTGCCCTGATGGCTATCATAGAAAAAGAGATTTGGATAGAATGAATGCACTTACGTATCCTCTTGGGCCACTGCCATGGTCATTAAAAACCCAACAGGGAACCTTAAGGAAAACCGTAGTGTCGAAGCTCATGGGTATGCTCAGTAAAAGCTGTGAGCCTGCAGAAGTTATCCCACAAAAGATTTCACCATAGATGGAATGAGTCTGGTTCACAAGTTAGTGGAGGTCCTGAAAACCTTTAGCCTACTACCAGAAAAGTTCTTTTCAAAAATCTTTCATAGTTCTGGTCCTTGACCTCGTGTTGACCGTGTTCAATACATATAACAATATGTCTATGAAAACCACTGAAAGAATACACAGAGGACACCTGGCATATTGAAAACATCGTGTTTGCTCATCCAGTGAGGAAATTTCTGTGCAACAATCACAACAAATCTGAGCTTATCAAGGTCCTGTGGAAGGAATGGCAGCTTCTAGAATTTACTGAGAAACTAGGTAACAAAGTTGTGTGCCTTACACATGAGAAAGTGTGCTTTCAAATGTCTGCATCTCCATTAGTGACTAATGTTACAGCTTTATATCATCACAGGACGGAGATGATACACGACTCATGCTTCATGCCTCTGATGCACTAAATTTTCTAGTGTCGTAATCTAATGTGATGATACTGACTTTGCAGTTATACTGCTAAGCACGTTCCCAGCTCTCACAATGCATGGCAGCCATATTTTCATTAAGAGTGGGACAACTAATCGTCTCCAGTACTACGACATGAACAATGGACAAACCCAATGGGGAAAACGTATGTGCAGCACTGCACACCATCACTGAGCGTGATACGGTCAGTGCTTTTGCAGGTAAGGGCAAATTAAGGCTTTTATACTTATGGAATTCTTAATCGCACTTGCAGTACTTTCAAATTGAAGTCTGGAAGAAACTGTAACTGTAGTCGAGAACTTCATCTACCGGCTTTATGACCATAAGATGGGCAAGGTAAATGAATTGCGATACTCATTATTCTGCAACAAAAAAAAATGTTTCAATCGAGTCCACCCTACTTCCACCATGCAAGAATGCTCCTGGTAAACATATGCAACGTGCTAACTATCAGGCAGCCATTTGGAAGAAAACTTTAAAGCAGAATCTGGTATACCTGTAAAAAATTGTCTAGACGGTATAGATTCAGAGTTATGAGCCCTTTTTCCTCTTCCGGGGCAAAATATATTGCCTTGTAAGCTAAAAACGAGTTTGTAGCTCCAAAACGATGTGCTGTAGACACCTTTTCATAGGGACCAATAATGTTCCTCTGACTGTATGCTACAAGTTATGTTCAGTGGTCAAAACCGCTAGGAAGCACCGTTAGTGAGTTACATGTCATTTCCTATTTATAGGTGGAAACGGGCGTCCGCCATCTTGAATGACGTCATAAATACCAAAAGCTACCCCAAATCAAAAAGTATCATGCCAAAACATTATACTCAAATAGTGCAGAATCAAATGGCATAGGTGAAATTCACTCCCCGGAGATGAAACCAAACACCCCCTTTTTGGAGGTCTGGCTCTAGGACTACAAGGCGTCTTTTGTACTTGCCGGGTTTCGCCGCCTTCTCCGTAGGGAACCCCTTGACAAGCATTTGAAGCGCCCCAATGATTATTTACTACTTTGATCACCTATTTATAATATAGGAGCAGTGTTAGTGGGGCACTTCCCTTCTGTCACCCTTCCATGTCCGTGGTAAATGTGCTTATTATTATTATTATTATTATTATTATTATTATTATTATTATTATTATACGTAGTGCCCTGGGATGCGTAATTTCGTGGGAACCAGGTAGACCGGCGGAATTTTACACGGGGTACCTCTAGTATTACATAAAGAATGAACGTAAAACCAGCTTTTCTTGCGCCCTTTTTCCAACCCCATTTCCCGGCAGTAATACTTAAAGAACATCACATTTTTTGTCTAGCATTTGTTTATTTCACAACTGTCGCATATTTTGGTAAGTAACACCCCTCCAGTTGCCATAAGTCGATTTCATTGATCTTGTACGTTACAGTGTAGCATTGGTGACGGATGTGAGATGTGAGACAGGTCCCTTCGACAGTGCCTAGGTACTCGGTACTGAGCTGAAGCTGTTTAATTGAGTGTAAGTTGCACTGTACTAGACGTAGGGCGTCCTAAATAGTGTTAACCAATTAGTTTTACACAACACCTTCTGAACTCTAGGTAACCCATGCATGCTTGGAAGGAAAATATTATAAATGCATAACTCAAAATTTTTACACTGTCTTTCATCTAACACGTTTTTTTTCTTTCTGTTAGTTCTACTTTCCAACAATTGCCCTTGACAAGGAACATGATTGTCACCAAATTAACATGCGTACATCTAGCCCTATTGAGTTGTCTCTCGCAGCAAGCAAAAGCATGAACCTTTTAACACAACCAACACAACCAACAAGCCCCGTTCTTCCTTAATTATTGAGTAACAATTTGGGACGTCCGCGTTCATCTGGGAGCAAGCTGTAAAGATTAACGATATTAGTGTCACTAGATGGCGCCAGGGTATTTTCTTTATATTCCACCGTGGCGCCATCCGGTGGCATCAATATCTTTAATCTTTACAGCTTGCCTCCAGGTGCACGAGGACGTCCCAAATTGTTGCTCAATAATTCAGAAGGCTCGTGGCTTGTTTGTTGTGTTAAAAGATATTTCTTTGTGCATTCTTTTGCTGGCTGCGAGCAAGCGCTAGAGAGAATAGATAATTCGTTTGGTAAGGGCGAAACGAATACGGTTTCAGCAAGCGAAAGAGCAGACACGTCTGCTTGTTTGGGCTCCATTCTACTGAATGGTTGACACCCAGGCTGAGGACAATTTTTACCAATTGATCATTTAATGTCAATTAGCTCTCACCCACAAAGATCTCTAGACAGACTGTTTCGCCCTTGTTTGGGCTCGTCAGAAGAGAGTACTTTGTGTAGGAGAGCTAGGAGAAAAGAGAAAAACGTGTCCTGCTCTTTTGCTTGCTGAAACCGTATTCGTTTCGCCCTTGTCATTTGCCCTAGCAAGCGTAGCCTAGCTCTCATCCACAAAGTATTCTCTACTGACGAGCCAAACAAGGGCGAAACAGTCTGTCTAGAGATCTTTGTGGGTGAGAGCTAATTGATATTAAATTCGTTTGGTGGCACCAGCATTTAAGGATGGTGAACTAAACAACGATGCCAGTTGCTTACAATTTTGAAAATGTAATATCGCAAATTTGAATTTCAATATGTCAATTTAAAGGCAATTTAATGTAGAATGTTTTACTTCCTATGAAGTATTACATATTTCCCAGTGGTTTTACGTAAAAGCTTGAAAATGTTGTAAATAACGGTGTTTGAGGTGCAATTCCTCGATCATCAACTTTCATCAGAAATAGATTATTAACTTCAAGAAAAGTGATTACCATTGGTTTGTCTTTATTTTGACGTTTAGATAATATTTATTGATTTGATTGATATTTTATTGAACTTATTGGGCTTTACACCATTCACTCACTGTACTATACGTGGTAACTTAACCTACTTAACCTAACCAAAATGTTTATCGGACACATAGAAACAGAGAAATGGTAAATTGTAGTCAGTGTTGTTATGGTAACAATCAAACCACTATAAAACAATGCAACATGAGAACCGGCCGTGCATATTAGAGTTCGTTTGCGCACGAGAAATTCAGAAAATTGGACAGGAGGAATAGGAGGCGGCGGCGGCGGAACGGCTTACAATGTCAAAATGTTACAATGCTGCAACATGTAACAATGGGGTAACAATAAGCGAGGCGCACAATAGCGGATTAAGCTCAATCGAACAAGATGCAACAATGGTTGGGTGCCGGGAAAGTAACATTGTCGTTGTTTGAGTTATCTAGCTCGTTGTGGAGAACCATAATTAAATGGTCTTGATTTTTCCTTACATCTTCAAGGTTTAAACCGTAGGATGCGAAGTCTTAAAATTGGGCGGCCGGCATGACTGAGTGACTTATTTACTTCTTCAATGCGTGCTTCGGGAGGCCAGTTGAATTGTTTCCGCGATTGTTTGCCATGATACTGCAACAATCCAGAATCACTACTCATCGAGATGACACATGCTAAATCTAAACACACGCTAGTGATTTGCCATCAAATAATATCGTGGGTCAAACCTTCGGCGAAACCTGAACATTAATAAACGTTTCTAATATTCCGTTTTTTTCGGAAAAAAATTAATGTGGACAGTGGACACACGATAGACCAGACCATAGCAATTACAATCAAAAGGAAGCGAAAAAAGGCAACAAATTAACTGAACAAATTAGAAAAAAAAAAAACATTAGTGCTCGTATCCCCATACTGACAGCTGTGAAAGTACACGAATAAAAACGGATTATTGTTCACTCGAACGCAACAAACTATAATTTGAACTCCAATTCACAAAACGTAAACCCACAAACACATACAAAATAGACGCCATAAACAGCAAAACGCTCAAAAATTGAGAGTTAAAATTGCATACATAAAATGAACACGTAATTGCTCAAACGAACTAGAAATAACCACCTCAAACGACCTTCAAATACAAACACGGGCAAAAAACTGCCTTAACTACGAGTCTGCTTGTTTTACAATAAATGCACTCAAAATACACACTCACACGAAACTGACTTTCTTTCTGACATAACCATTGATCAAAAACAGTCCTTGTTCCCTGGTATTAAAGTTCAAATTATAGTTCATTATAGCTGCAATGGGAGTTCTAATTAAGATAATTGGGTATAACTACGTTTAAATAAGTGTTCGTAACGTATATTTTTCAGAACAATAATAAAACCAAGTTATCATAATTAGGGCCTAAGTTACGGCTGTTTCTCTACACTGTAGCACAAGTATACTGTTTCTATTCACCGTAAGTTACATCTTTAAAGTGATGCACTGTAGGAGCTATGCTACAGATGTTTCTTTCTGCTTCTAAGTTTAAAGTAAAGCGGAGGTAGTTATACTTAAGATAAATGGATGTAAATAGGCTTAGGTGAAAGGTGGAGCTTTATACTTTTCAACAAGGCTAAGGCTATTGCTTTGTGCTGTAGTGCCATGCTTTCTGCTTCTATTCATAAGTTACAACTGTTAAATGACGCCGTTGCAATTATAATTAACATAAACGTATATAGTTAGGATTAAACGTTACAACTGTAAAGTGGTGCAGTTGCAGTTCTAATTAAGATAAAAGAATAGTATTAGGCTTTCATGAATTATCGAAGCGGATAGTTTTCAACAAAGATATTAAAAACGGGTTATCATAATTAGAAGCTAAGCCACGGCTGTTTCTGTATGCCCTGGCACCATGCTTTCTCCTTCCATTCACCGCAAGTTACATCCTTAAAACTGATGCGGTGAGAGAGTTCCAATGACGACAAACCAGTTTTATTACCTTCGTTGGAAAATGCACATCTCCATCTTTCATCTAAGCCTAATTATATATATTTATCTTAATTAGAACCTTACTTTAAAATTGTGACTTACAGTGAATAAAGGCAGAAAAGAAGGTGCTACAGCAGAGAGAAACATCTGAAGTTTAGCTCCTAATTTTGATAAAAACAGTTTTTATTACCCTTGTTGAAAAATATACGTCCCCACCTTTCATCTAAGCTTTATTATGTTCATTTATGTTGTTAGAACTGCCAGTGCATCACTTAAAAGTTGTAACTTATGGTGAATGGAAACATAGAAACTATAAGCCCGTACTACAATGTACAGAAACAGCCGTAGCTTAGGTCCTAAGTAAGATAACCCTTTTTTATTGTCCTTGTTGAAAACTATACGTTACCACCACTTATCTAACAATAATTACACCCATTTGTATTAATTAGACCTCCAAACATAGCTAAGTACACACATACATGAAACACATACATGCTATTCCATGTGCATGGTACACAAATGACGCAATAGGAGTTAAATTACGTATTTGAGTCAAAAGATTAAATTCTACGTAAAAAAGGGCAATAATCCCAATCTGCGAAACTAGCCGCCTATTGCTCTAACAGTGGTGCTGTGCAAAGTCACGGAATCTATCATTAGGACTGACATACTTCGGTATCTACTGATCATGGGCATCTTAATCAAGACCAGTTTGGCTTTCTTCCTGGCCACTCAACGACTGTGCAACTTCTGGTTGCACTTGACCACTGGAGTGATGCACTTGTCCTCAGTATACCAACAGATGTTGCTTGTTTTGACTTCCAGAAGGCGTTTGACTATGTTGTACACAGCAAATTACTACACAAACTTAAGATGCTCCATATTGGAGGTAATCTCCTCCAGTGGCTGGGTAGTTTTTTGGTGGGTCGATCCCAGTATGTGCAAGTGGGTACGCCACTTCACCTCATGCGACCTTATCAGTGAAGTACCACAGGGATCGGTGCTGGGATCGCTCCTGCTTGTTCTTTATCTGAATGATCTATTTCCGGGGCCACAGTTCGGTCACATTTCACATTTTAAATTTGCGGATGACTTGAAAGCAAGTACCCCGATCACTTCTTTCTCTGATGGCTACCAGCTTTCGACTAGTATCGGGCACTCTGTCGGGTACATCCCTCGATGGAGTATATTCCATACGTGACCTGGGAGTGTGGTTCTCCAGCGACTTGAAGTCCACAACCCACTGTCACCTGATTTCAGCTTCGGCCTACCGTAAGTTGGCAATCGTCCGACGTTGCTTTACATCTGCTAGTATTGTGACCAAAATTTGGGCCTACAAGGTGTTTGTGCAGCCGATCCTCGAGTACCCTAGTCCGGTATGGTCACCCTACCTTTTGCAGGATATTGACCAACTTGAAGCCGTCCACCGCTGTTTTACTTGTGGTTTTACCGGGTACCGCAATCATTCTTCCAACACACGGTTATCTGCGGCACGCCTTGATCCCCTTGAACTCCGGAGGCTGAAGTCTGACCTTGTTTTGACCTTTAAAGTTCTGCATGGGTTCCTCTCCATCTATGTTCCCTTCTTCACCCTGGCCCGTAACAGTAAAATTCACGGTCATTCACTTAAATTTAGCTTGCCCCTTCCACGCACGGGCTGCAGAAAGTTTTTCTGTGCATCGCGGATAATTGAACCTTGGAATTCTCTTCCGGAAGCTTGTGTGAATTCGCCCTCAGTTAGTGGATTTAGGCGTCGCTTGGATGAACATTCACTTGACAAGTTTTTAAAAAGAAATTACCAAACTTAAACATTTCCTTTTTTCCCCCTGTTTCTTTTCTGCAGGATCGGTGTCAGTGGCCTCGGCCCTTCCGTTCTCCTGACCATTATAGGTCAAATTCTATAGGTCAAATTGTCTTCCGGAGACAACTGAACTTTGATGTCAAATTCTTATTTATTTATTTGTTTATTTATATGAATGGTACCGTTTTTAAACAATTAATTGGTATCTTTTCCATCAGATGAACTATTTAGATGCTGCAGCCAAAAGTTTTTTTTAATATCATTTATGATGTTTCATCTTGGATATTTCAAATTGCCAAGTGGCACCATGTGTACCAATGCTGCATATGGTGTATCCAACACACACGTCATAACACGAACTGTAGCTAGTAATTAGTCATTAAATATTAGTTGCCCTGTCTTTCAAGGTTACAAGAGTTGGGAACTAGGCCAGACTAAAATCCCATATGCCATGGCCAGCACTATGTGATTGCGAAGTTTAGTTTAAGAAATGACGCCTGATGTTAGTGCTGTTACTGCCGAAATCTTTACCTTATTTAGGTGATTAAATTGACAAATTTTTGTTGTGCATTTTAGTTTGGAATCAGTTATCTGGAATATTTTTTGTAAGTATCTTGAGATATTCAAAATCAAGAATGTCACAGAATTCTCATGTTGCATTGTTTTAAAGTAGTTTGATTGCTACCATAATAACACTGACTATAATTTACTATTTCTCCACATCTGTGTGTTCAATTCACATTTTCTAAGCGTCTAAACAAAAACTAAAAGAATGGTAATCATGTTTCGTGAGGTTAATAAATATTTTACTGAATCTGACTAAGGTAGATGATCGAGATATTGTGCCACAAATACCGTTATTTACAACATTTTCGAGTTTGTATTCCATTGGGAAAAATGTAATACTTCCCTGGAAATAAAACATTCTACGTCAAATTACCTTTAATTGACATATTGAAATTCAAAATTGGTTCCATTGAAGAAGAAATATTATATTTTCAAAATTCTAAGCAGCCGGCATCATTGTTTGGCAGCCATCTTTGAATAGAAAGAGTTTTTTTGGTCTCCCTGTCAGAAAATGTTCAGGGCATGTAGGAATGTTAACCCAACAAAGGGGTTGATTCCTTCATTCGTGTAACCAATCTTTCCACAAATTTACTCTACTGTAACCATTCGGTAGCAGGTTAGCTCGTTGTTATAACCCTAAACTATACATTAAACTACATTCTAAAAACCCACTAGCTCTATTCTACAGAAAACTTAGAATTAATACATACTGTGTCATCTTGCTATTGGGGGCTGCACTGGGAAGTATCAAAGCATTGCCGGAAATTGCCCAGGTGCTGTATCTCCAATCTACCAAGTTGCCGTAAAGTTTGCCTTCGTAAACGTTTTTTACTGAAACAAAACGAAGAAATTTGCACAAAGAAAATAAATAACATTTTGTAATGGCAAAGTGTATAATGAAGAAAAATTAAAATT
The DNA here is from genome assembly GCA_023313725.1 of Lithobius niger. NCBI lineage: Eukaryota > Metazoa > Arthropoda > Chilopoda > Lithobiomorpha > Lithobiidae > Lithobius > Lithobius niger. The sequence continues at coordinate 16,075 of JAHWFP010181831.1, forward strand.
GGTAAAGCTTTGAAATGTGCAATATAGCTGTGGTCCAAGCTTTAATGTGTTAATCGGCTGAGTTAGTGCAGAATTAATAATGTACTAAATCTGGAATTTGTGTGTCTATCATGCGTTTGTCAGTTTGGGAAACAATAACGTTTGCATTTATGTTTTGATTTGGTTGTAATTTCATATCAATGGAGATTTAGTCAGGAACAGCACGAAGATCTGCATCACTCAGCTTATATATGGGTACAGATTATAATTACCGTGTATTAGATAAACAGAGCCCTCTCTCATCTTGTTTATTTACTAATGTATTTATGCATCAAGGCCAGCTGAGGACGACGCTTCATCCCTCGTTCCATGCACACACACACAAAAATCCAGGTAGTTACTTGATCTAAACTTTAGAAAATTTGTTGAATGCTGTGAGTTAATTTTGTCTAAATTTAAATGTTTGTTTCATTTTGCATTCTTCGTGCTATTGTTTTATTTGGATTACTCTTGTATTGTTTTTTTTTTTTCGTATCTTTGTAACTTTACAAAAATTGTTTTTCTTCTTTTTTGTTTTTAATTTAATTTTTTAAAAAATAATTTCTGTAATCCTGAGTTCTGATTGTTGGAAATATCTTTCCTCTGTGTATGTTCGATTTGAATTTGTGTGACGACCCCATTCCACAAGCAGGCATTTGTTCTTGTTTTGTGTGGGTTTGTCACTTTTATGACTGTCCTTGTATTTGCTTCTAAATAATAATAATACAAATAATAAACTTAAACATAGGATCGTGGTGTCGAAATTTTACTCTAAAGCGTGGGACTGAGCATAGTCCCTTTACACACTGAAATATAGGGTCGTTGTCCCCTCGCTTTAGAGAAAGGTTTAGATGATCTGAGCGTCTAAATAAAACAATAAGATACAGGGAAAGCATGAAAAAGGGACAGAAAATGGACGGAAGGAAGGAACAGCATCATCGCCAAACATGTTGTGTTGAGAGAGAAATTAAGTCAAGCCTGGAACTCTGCTGCTGTGGCTGGGTACATTTTGGAAAGGTATGGCAGATTTGTCACCGAGTTTTCTCTTTGCAAAACCGTGCTATGTAAGTGACCATTCACCGAATGTGCCATTAAGGTTCCAACATAGAAAGGGCTTTAGTGCTAGTGATTTAATTTTCACCTTTTTAGGCTTACTGCCAATTAAAGAAAGGTATTTATTTACATTTAAGAAAACATAAAAACACTAAAAAAATACAAATTAAAAAATCGGAAATATTTGGATTATCGACCTTGTCAGCTGCTAACGCTAGCTCAGTCAAACATTTTGTAGGAAATTTACAGGATCTTTAACAAGCTACAATCGACCTGAGCACGAATGCTCCTCTCGTACCCTTCTTCTCCAGAATGCATAGAAATAGCTGATTGGGTCATTCTGCACAGGAACTGATTGGGACATCCTGCACAGGAACTGATTGGGACATCCTGCTCAGGAACTGATTGGGACATCCTGCACAGGAACTGATTGGAACATCCTGCACAGGACTGATTGGGACATCCTGCCCAGGAACTTATTGGGACTTCCTGCACAGGAACTGATTGGGATATCCTGCGCAGGAACTGATTGGGACATACTGCACAGGACTGATTGGGACATCCTGCACAGGAACTGATTGGAACATCCTGCACAGGAACTGATTGGGACATCCTGCACAGGACTGATTAGCTAACCAGAGTAGTTTTCATTTGCAGCATGTGCTCCTCTTCTTTACTTGTTGCCAAAAACTCGGAACCTTACTTAGGCCAAGAAGGCTTTGGACCATATGTGAATTAGTATAAAAATACCTTATATTTTCTTGAAGCAATGAAAAAACCAGTGGATGTTTCGTCATTTTATGCAACACATTTTATTGTTAAAAAAGTACGAGAGGCCTATCACGAAGGTCTTTGGGCTGAAGCCAATAAATTTCAAGAAAGAAATTTAATTTTCGATTTACATAGTAAAAATCTACAAAACAATCAAGCTTACGTTATTACATACCAGAATCGAAAATTATACAAGTTTATTTGTTGTTGTTCATTTGGAGTCAGCCCAGTGACCTTCGTGAAATCTTTATACTTCCACATATTAGGAAGATATTTTGACAGCAGCGGATTCTAAGAACTGAAAAATTGTAACACTGAAATGGAAAGCAACAGCTAGTTTAGGAAGATACAAACCTCAAAACTTACTTTCGTCATCTGTTAGTGTCCTGTTCCAAGCATTGAACTGCGTCATTCTTCCATATACACCATCTTTTGCTTGGTAACCTGAGTCGTACCCGTCCTGATCTTGACCAAGAGAAATCACACCAGTGTTTCCAATTCTATCGCCTTTTTTGACATCTTCAAATTTAGCAACTTCTTTGTCATTAAAATGCATACGAAGCAAGCCTGTTTCTGCTGACCACGAGATGCAGATCAGTGTCCATTCGTTCAGTTCTGGAGTAATTAACTGAGTGTATGAAGCCTTTCTGATGGTCAGAAGACTCTTTTTGTCTGGTATATTTATTTCTAATACTACTTCGTTGTCGGTATCATGCTCCTTCGATCCATAACCAACAACCGTGTGCCAGTCCTTGCCTTCCTTGGGCTCTAATAATACATTAACGCACCATGTCATTGCAGAACCAGACAAATCGACAAATGTGCTGCCACTGTCATTGGCAACGAGTAGCAATCTAGGTGCTTTTGGATCACTATGCATCAGAATATCATATCCGAACAAAGCATTTTTCTCTTCTGTAACAGCATAGCCTATGAAAGAGAACAGGCATAGGACAAGCAGTGTATGCATGGTCATATTCATGGTCATGGTCAGATGAACCATGCATAGAATCACATGTTCCACTTCGCATTTATATGCTGAGCAGCACGCCTACGAAACGCAATAAAACGGAATATAATGATGCGTTAGTCACATGTTTACCTCCGTGTGTGGTTCGGTAAGGACAATGAAGCCCTGATTGGCTGAAAACTGATAATGCTTATTTCCCCGTTCTGTCTGGTGAACAGCAGTCAGTACACGTGTTTTCGGCCTACTCAATGAAATTATCAAACATTATAATCCAAGACTGAGTTCAATTATTAGTATTCAAAACGCTTAAGCATATAAAATAAGGATGTAAGCCTTAAAAATCTTAAAGCTATAAAGGAACAGATATTAGAAAAAGACATTTAATTCATCAGCGTCGCACTAATAGGTGTAAAAGAATCTCCAGCGACCCAAAAAAACACGCTGGAGCTTCTTTTACACGTATTAGTGTGATGCTGATGGCGTACATGTCTTTTTCTAATATCTGTTCCTTTATAGCTTTAAGTTTTTTAAGGTTCCATGTAGCTATACTTTAATAACTGCCATAACTGTTATGTAAATGTGAGCTAATGCAGCAAGACATACAGAAATAAATCGAATTTAACAAGACATTTTCGTGCGCATTGTATTGATAATATGTCCCAGGTGTCCGTATTTTTTGAAAGAGGTGGACATTTCGTACGTGTCGGTAATGAGAGACTTGGGCTTTTTTATTGATCAATCGTTTAAATTCTCCCAACATGTAGAAACTTGTACCGAGAAGGCAGTGGCACAATAGGTAGGTCAATTGTATCTAAATCACCTAAGGTCTTAATTCCTTTGTATAAGGCTTTAGTCGGCCAGGATTAGAATATTATATACAATTTTGGAACTCCTTGTTCAAAAATGACTCACAAATCCTTGAAAATCCTTGAAATGGAGCAATAAATAAACATAAATCGCTGAAAAAATATGTAATGTTGTGACCTTAATAAGGGGTTCAGTGAGCTATCTTTATTCCAGTGGAGGATGTGGCCATAGTGATTAAGGTGCTATGCAAGTGATCTGGGGGCGAACTGGGTAGGCGGTTCGAATCTGGGTCATTTCCAGCGATTTATGTCTATTTATTGGCTCTCATATAACAAGCTGCCAGTTTAACACCCTGAAGGATACGTAATTACTTAATGGAGCAATGAAAGAAATTAAATCCAAGAACAAGCTTTGTGAGGGTTTCCTGATACACCAAACGACCAAGAGGTTACAAGACCCTATGTTCACAAGGAACTCTACAAATGACACATTAACATGTCACAGCAGTACAAAAGGAATTAAACATAGTTACAAACATAGATAGCATACATTAACTGTTTATTTCCGTTGGATGACAGTTACAAATACCTGACAAGTGAGCTGCAAAAAATAAATTCAGTAATGAAAAATTCGGTGAAGATTTCCATAAAACCGTCACCAGTGTTCAAAACGTCGTGATTACAGAAGAGCAGAAATTATGGAGGCGCTAATGTCCGAATTTACATAGAAGTGGTGTTAATGACGAATCACGAATCACCAGGCACAAGCTGAGATGTACAAGCTGAGAAATGAGGCTGACAGGACTAAGAAAGAAGAGTGTAACCAACTCAGAGGTTTGACCAAGAAGCTGAATGACATTTCAACTGGTGGGACACGAAAAACTTGCAGTGTACCAGCCATAGAAGCTTTCGGAAGGAACAGTTAATCGAAAGGCAAACAACTGTGATGACATTAAAAGGCTGACAGCAGTGAAATTACACTTGAATATCTTAGTGATGTAGTTGAAGGATGTAATTCAACTGTTTCTTACCTGGGACATACATCTGAGGGCCTGGCTATACAACATAGGAGCCTATAATCAAGCTACGAAACTGAAACGAGGTCAAGTTAAAGATACTGTTCGATTAGCGTAGAAGTCAAATTAGCACAAAGTGTAGTGGAGAGTGCAGGGGGGGTCATCTTCATTATGGGAAGATTTTTGGACGAAGTTGAGAAAGGTTCTGATTGGAAAGACACAAACTTTGCATACAGGAGAAGGAGTGTATGGCAGATGGAAGGATAACTGCAAGCCATAATCATGAAGAATGCATCGGTACAATTTTAAGAGATAAAACAGAATTCAATGGAGAACGAGATGGTTATGGAAATTATTACGGTTGCTTTACTACAACATCAGCCAATCTTGTTTGTGAAGATGGACCAGTCTACTAATGAATTAAATATTGCATACGCGATTTACTTTCCTAAGAAAAAAATTACTTCAGTAAACCACAAGTATGCGTCTTTACCGGGTCTGCGCCAAAATCTCGGTGGAAATGTCTAGCTAACGTTGTCCCCATGGGAGGGTATGGCAAGGAAGGGAAGACCAAACACCGGGACTAATGAAATATTCCAAACGATACTGACTTTCTTAAGAAGACCAAACACCGGGACAGGCTATGACCTGGACACAATCATGGAGATTAACTTGCAGTAGAGGGCCGGGGGAGGGGAGGGGGGGGGGGTAGAAAATGAGGGGAAGAGGAGGCGCGAGTAAAGTTGAATGATCAGGCTACTAATGAATGAAATATTGCGCACGTGATTTACTTTCTAAGAAGACCAAACACCAGGGGAGGCTAAGACTGGAAGACTTACTCTACCGTGCAGCATGCACGGGTCCTGCTAGATTTTGTGTTTGTGTTGGCTTACCCTACATTCAGAAATGATTTACGAGAAACTTTAAAATTGTTAACAGATGCAACGCATTTCAGTGCAAAACATACATTAACTTCCTTTTGAATTCATCAACGACTGTTATCTGGTCTAAGTTTGCTTCCATACACAATAATGATTCAAACAGCTGGTTGGTTGCACAGCTGCATAACATGGAACGATATTATTAATTGGATAAAGCATAACGGCCCAACCTTAAGTCGTAAAAATGAACAAATTGTCAGATTCCATCACACGTTTACATTTTTGTTGAAATTTCGCATGACGCCGAGACGTTCATAAGAAAGGCGCAAGTTTTTTTTTTTAGTTTTTAGTTACATCCGTGTTTTACACACTTAAGCATTTTTAATACTGCACTGTTGTGACTTCCCATTTGCATGAAAATACTGTGACGTCACTACACCTGCCAATTATTGTTGAAGGCCCTTACAAATTAAACACCACCGTTACCAGTCGCCCATCGCCCAGTCGCCCAAGCTTCCAGGAATCTTGCTACAGACTTCAATACAATAAAGATTATTGAGATTACCACTGCGGACTTCAATGGAATAAAGATTATCGAGATTAC
>JAHWFP010181832.1:0-25241 GCA_023313725.1 Lithobius niger
TCAGACTGCCTGAGCGGGGAATCGAACCCATGACTTTTGAAATCAAAGGCAGGAGTCCTAACCGCTCAGCCATACTGACATGGCCCATGTCAGTATGGCTGAGCGGTTAGAACTCCGGCCTTTGATTTCAAAGGTCGTGGGTTCGATTCCCCGCTCAGGCAGTCTGACATTTAAGTCCAAAAGGCAACGTAAATAGGTTTGCATCTGTATTTATTTAACACTTATCGAGCCCAATTGGCTTTCTGTCCCGTTTATAAGTCTACACTTCGGGCGCGTAGGCTTTTAATTCGGAATCGAATACCGAATTGAGAGAAATGCGAGTCGAATCTGCATTAGTTTGCTCTTAGACATAGAAGGAGGGAAAGAAGCACTTCTCTCCTTCTATGTCTGTGGTTTGTTAGACCCCGTTCGAAGCGCAAGAGGGAAAGCATTGTCGCTTAATTAACATATTCGTGCTTGGACCGAGACACACACTGTGGTGCCATCAGCCCATAAATCGTTTAACTTTTTTTATTTTTTAAATAATAGGTGCTGGCAGTCGTATAAACTCCCCTTGAAAATTAGACCATACTTCCTTTGTTATGTGAGGTGCATTTGAATAACAGTAAACGAAACGCAATTGCGCCTGATGATAGAATGTTGCTAAATGGAAATCAACTCTCATTTTGTCCGAAGCGCACACTCAATTGAAGTGTTTCGAAGCAAAGCGTGTTCGATCCACCTACCCATGCGGATTAGTTAACTCGGATACGATCCAATTAACTTCGGATGTGTCAACCCCGTTCGGAGCAGTTTTACCATTTAATCCGCACATACGCGAATTAAAGATGCGCTCAGAACAGGGTATTTAGCCTCTTAAATAATTACGAAATGCCGGGCGCATGCATGGAACTGGAGAAGGGGAAGGCAGACAATTTTTGAAAGATGGCCCGTCGAAAGGTAAAAATAGCGAAATCCTCTGGGTCAAAATTTTATGATTTAAATAGATTTTGTTTTATTTTTTTAAACTAAATACTGATTAGTTAGTCTTCGTAACAAGTTCCAAACAATCAAAACAATACCTCTCTACTCCAATTAAAAAATCTTATTTATATAAGACCTTAGCATAGCTTAGCCTATCTACTCAGGTCAAAATAAGGTGTTGTGCAGGCTGTTACCTATCTGCCACGAAACACACAAGTTTAACTAGCGTCACTGCTAAAAACAAACTTGTATTACAGTGAATCTAGACAGACGCTAGTATGTCTCCGCCAAGTAACAGTCGATCATCCCATTGTAGACATCCGATTGTTAAAAAATTGATTGTTAATGATAAAAAGGCAGCCTCACTAGCAGACATGTGACTCTTGACTGTAAGCAACTAAAAGCACATTTTGGCATGTTGAGGATCAATCCCCATGCGACAGAAATCTTTCAAATTGTGGTAAATGTAAGGGGAAGGTGCAGGGATAAAGAAAAAATAAAAGTTAAAGGCTCAATGTCCACCATTCATAGAGAGATAGATGCATCAATAACGTTGTTTTTATGTTACTGACTAGCTAGCTAGTAACGCTGGCCCCATGTTAAATGCCGTAGACTCATTGCTCATGGCTAGCGCAAAATTGAAAAGGCCTACGTAGCTGAATTTTGGCACACGGATGCATGGTGATCTGAGCATGGTCGTTTTGTTGGTTTGGGAGTAGTATGGGTCAGGACAAATGCGTGGGAGGGTTTTGAAATGTTCCACCAGCTAATTTCAATTTCGTTTCTTTTCCCAATTGCAACCAAAGATTTCAAGCAACCATGTCTTGAACAATCAACACTGGTCTTTACATTTATTGTAAAAGCCTGGACGAACTAAAAACTGAACTGTAACGAAGGACAAAATAAAGAAACATTAACGTTGCCGTGGATTGCGTAAGAATAAAGGGATGCACGTTAGATGATGGTTACGCAACAATACGAGCATCCACGAGCTAACGGGGTTTTTGTTAATTACCCAAAAACAAAATGTTTCGCGTTCTGTTGTTTTAGTAACAGCGATCATCGAAGGTTTCTGTATGACAAAATGTCAACGAAATCTTGAAAAGTTAAGGGGAAGGTGCAGGGATAAACAAAACAACTGAAGGGGATGCGCTGATTGAGTGAGCGAAGAAATTTGGCTAATCTAATGGCTAATTGCCAATGGTAAATTGGAAAATTATAAATGTGAAAATTTATAGAAATAAAATTCCTCTAGCAAATAGGTACAGATGAAGATAAGACGGTGTAACCATATGTATGTTCACAGTCCTATGAAAGTTGTGATATCCACCCAACACCGAAACTAGTAGAATTACCTGCCAAGTTTCCAAAAACGATCGGCCTTTGAAGGTAGTGATATCATTCACCAGGAAAAGGCCGCCAAGGTCAATCCTATTAGCCATGTTAATCGCACCCAATAATACTTTGGACGTTAAATGAAAACTTGAAGATTGCTACAGCGAGTAGCAATCTTCAAGTTTTCATTTAACTTTCGAACTATTAGTCGGTGCCATTAACTTGGCTAATAGTATTGACCTTGGCGAGCTTTCTCTGGTTGAATTATATCACTACCTTCAAGGACTGATCGTTTTTGGAAACTTGGTGGGTAATTCTACCAGTTTTGGTTTTGGGTGGATTTATATTTACGAGCCTACTTGAATTAAAATCATGAAAAATCACTTCTTCTTTTTTTTTACTTTATATGGGTATTCTGAACAATGAACAAACAGTCGATTATTGATTTGAGCAAGGCTATACATGAGAAATTTCATGAGGAATACAAGCCTTCATTAGGGATACAAGTATTCCTAATTTCATGAGGAATACAAGTTTGACAATCTTGTACATCTACGTGTGAATCTACCCGTGTTTGTCCGTTTCCTAACACAACAATGGATTTCCTCTGGCTACGAAGTAACTAAAAAAGTTGGTTTCCATTGTCCTCGTAGGTTTATATATAAAGTTTATTTAAGTCGATGATCGTTGTCGTTGATTCAAATCGTTATTGAAATCAATAGTTTAAATCAGTTGGATTAAGATCAACCAACCCTGGAAATCTTTGGCTCAATTTTATCCCAAATGACTAGAGGTATTATTCAGAAAAACTTGTAAACATTTTAAAGCAACGTCATGCCCTAAGTTTTTTTAGTTGAACGTTGAAAGATAAAAATAATGGGGAACCTTTTGCTCAGTTTTTAAGGTTTTTTTTTTAACACATTTAAGGTATTTGGTGAACATTTGGTAAAAGCTTCCACACTTTAAATTCGACGTGCATCATTTTCATTTCATTGATTCGGGGGCCATTTTATCGTTAAATTTAGGACCTTAGGGAAACTGTTGCCCTTAATTTAGGAATCCATGATCGCTTTTACCCTTAATCCGGGATGTTCGAGCACTACCTTAAATTCTGGACCTTGGAACAATTATTTTTGGCCGGGGGCAGGGGGGGGGGAAGGGACTGGGAAAGTCGTAAATCCCCTGCCCAACAAAAATCAGAATCATTTAGGTAAGTGTAATAATTTTTGTTTTGTTGCATGCCTTTCAAATAATGAATGCTTCGCAGAATTTTTAACCCTTTTTTTTTGTGAGTCCGTTACTAGCAAATCCATTGGCCAACTTAATTTTTCGACTCAATTTTTAATTTTCTCAACTATGCCCAATACAAATTTCGTTGAAGTTTTTGCTTTAACTAAAATCATGGCAGTGGTGGCCTAGCAAGAGAAGGACTACTAGCAATTAATAGTCAACTGTGCATGATTTGTTTGGCAAATTTTTTTTGATATCGCGACTTCAAACGCGGAAAATTTGGTGGAAATCCTTCATAAGTTTTGTTTTATACAAATTTTGCATAAAAATTCACGTGTTCTTGCTTTATCTAAGATTTTTTGATGGGCTATATGCAGACAGGCTGCTAGCAAATAAAATGCACAACTCAAGTTTTAGTTTAGTTTTAATGTGTACGATTTTCGTGATTTAATTGATACCATGACTTCAAACGGCAAAAACCCGGCGGGATTCCAGTTTTTATTTTATACACATATTTTTCCTGCATTAACTAAGCTAGCTTTTAAGTCGTGGTAGTGATGGGGTATCAAAAGAGCTACAGTACTAGCAAACAAAATGGCCAATTCAATTTTCAATTTTTGCCTACTATGCAAGTTTTCATGAAGCCCTATTTTTCCCGTTCGTATCGCCCTGAGTTAATACAGGCTCCCTCTGAGCTCCGACGTACGTTTCTTACTGGATGTGTGCATGCAAAGCGAGCAGGGAAACGACCAGAATTTTACGGCAGTGTTGTGAACACTTAGGAGAAAATAACATTGCGCCTAAAACTTTGCTTTCCAACTAACCGAATGATGATAATGATTAACCATTACTCCAAGAAACGGTAATTTTGGGTAAAAATTTAACCGACTTTGCTCCCCTTCAGACAGAATTTTATCTGTGTTTCACGTAGATAAAGTGCGAACACAATACTGATAATGCTAGTGTAATAAAAATAACCGAGAAAGGGGTCTGTAGCTGACAGGATGTCAGAGCATATTAAATTTAAACGGGACGGAAAGCCAAAGGGCTCGAAATTGGCTAACTAAATACGGATGCAAACCTATTTACGTTGCTTTTTGGACTTGTATGTCAGACTGCCTGAGCGGGGAGTCGAACCCACGACATGTGAAATCAAAGGCCGAGGTCCTACCGCTCAGCCATACTGACACGTCCTGATACAGTATGAGAAAGTTAAGAGTCTTATGTCCCGTTTTAAAGCCTGATAAAGTTTACATTTACATTCAGATGATTCTCACATGTTCAGACTCATGTGATTCCACACTTTTAAAATCCTATTAAAAAAAAAAAAGGCTAACTGTGCTCGAGGTTGTTTTGCTCATATTGGTGTCTTTTTTTATTTCCTCCATGCCTGGACTGGACGAATCTGATTAGATGAGCCAAGACTACATGAGTCATAATACAATAATGGAAGGATAAGTTGAATGTAAATCGCATTTCAGAGCACACAGTTTCAATTTCTTTAACAACCTTCAGCATACTGCTACACCACGACAGTATGTATGTATCTGAAATTAGAGCAATTTTGTTTTACGCAAATATGAAAAAAAAACTGCTCTAATATTTATTTAACTCAATGTTAATTTAATTACTTTTGTAAATTTTAAGTTTATCCAACTGGGGAAGGCCTTGGATGATAGCACTGATGAACCTTATGAAAAGATGGGTCCCAGCTGTACACCTCCGGCTTCTACAGATCCGGGTTCGATCCCAGTGAAGGTCAGTGCGTGTGTACCGGTTTTTCTACGGTTGTTTCCCGCCTGTTGCACGAGGGTTTCCTCCAAGTACTCTGGTATCTTCCCTCATGCGGCAAAAAACAACCGACACAGTGGTGATTCAATCCACTTAACATCTGCCGCATGGCCTTTTGAAAAGCTCTAAAGCTTACTGGCCCAACAGCTTCTATTTTTATTATTAACAGATTTCAAACCTTATTTACTAAACAAAAAAGTTACTGCACCAAACATTATCTCTATTATTTTACGTACCACTGTTTTAAAACGGTTAGCTAAATCGCTAAACTCCTGGCTACTAGGAAGATTGAGACCATTGGTAAATTTTTCACTGGTTATCTTCAGTGTCCCTGGATAAGTCGCTTTGGCTGCACGAAACAAAAATGCAGTTTGTGAAACAAGTACATTGAAGTGAAAAGTAGTTAACTTGGCATTATACGTATAGCAAAAGTCTCAATAGTGACGGCACTCAAGTGGGGAATTTCTACAGGGCAATCAAATTTTCACTTCTAGAGTAAAAATCGCTTAAGGTGGATTCCCACCGCCTTTTCCGTTTTGATTTCGAATCGGAATCGGAAAAGTTTAGGCAGTTGCTACGGCAACGACTCAACAGAGCATGCGCGAGACCTTTCCTTTTTCCTTTCCGATCCGAAAGTGGACTCCAACCTGGTTAGCGCTTTCCGAAATGAAAGCTTATCGGAAAGCCAGTCACAGCGCGCAGTTGATCCCACGTGACACACTGCTGCAGTCGATCGCCAGCCCAACAAAGATGGATGCCTGTTAAGCGATTGATATTTTAGTTGAGAAACACGAGGAGGTAACTTGCTTATCAGCTTAGAAAAACCGCTTGTGTTGTGATTAACAGAAAAATGCTCGTGGCCTAGATACGCTGGCAGATCGTAGTCTGGTAGCTACTGCCAGAAACTCGGCCCATGTCGCCGTTGAATATGTACGCACCCGGCGATGGAGGCTTCGTGCTAACTATTGTGACGTTGGCCATGCCCCAGAGTAGCCTCATTCAGGGGGCTTTGGCTAAACACGTGCGACAGTATACGACAATACCAACATTTAAGACAATGTGGCTCAAGCCGCTCAACACTACGGCACGAAACGTTTGGCGGTTGAGACTTGTAAATCAAAAAATACTAATTATTAAATTACATACGGGCATTTGGATGAACATAAACAGAGGAGTGGTCACCTGAGAAGTGCTCCCGCGACTCCGCCATGTTTAGTTTCGCGTGTTCAACGCATATTTCTAAGCTCCATTGTGGTTGGCTACTCGCGTGACAGGCTTGGATTTTTAATAGCGTTCTATGATTGGATGGCCGCTAACGCTTGCTTTCCGCGGTGGGAACCGTTTTGTTGTTTTAGGTAGACGTAAAATTGTTCCTTTCCGATTCCGATTCCGAAATGAAAACGATGATCAACCATTGCAAACATAGCACGCAGACGTGTGGAAAGGAACAAAGACATGCAGAGTATTTCAGGGAACAAAGCGGTACCAAAGCACATTCAGAGGCGAAGATATGCAGAAACATGGTGAGGGGCAGATCCAATGGTGAGACTTCGGGGAAACATCCTCCTAGGCAATTGAAGCCGGAAAAATTGTTCAAATAGTGCCAGAAGGTGAAGACTGCGTAAAAATGGGCTAAATCAACCAGTAGCCCCATCCATCGTTCATTTTGGATCCACTCTGGAGCGTGTAACGGGGACAAAGAGATGCAGAAGGATATTCTGGGGACAAAGCGACGCATACATGTGTTCAGGGAACAAAGAGATGCAGAAGGGTGTACAGTGGACAGTGAAATATCTTCAGAGAACAAAGATGCAGAAGCGTGTATATACAGGTAACAAAAAAAGTGGATTGGTTAAAAGGGGCAAAACCATTCATTAAATGCAAAGACATTCCATAACTTTTTTCCTGTCATAAATGCAAAGATGACAGGAAATAAGTAATTGAAACACTGCTTCTTAAATTGCTAAACATTTCTGGTTTGCTTTAGTATAGTTAACAGCAACTTTGCCAGAATTTTGACTGGTAAGGAAAAAAAATTGGCAGATAAGAACATTTTATATTCTACTGAATAATGTAACGTCAGGTATTCAGCTGCATTCTTTTGACTTCTGCCTTGTACTTATAGCACCGTGTCTCACCAGCTATGTCATTATCTAAGTATACATTTGTTTAGTAGGGATGGATATGCAGACAGGGATGCAGAGACGGACAGGGAGTGATTATAACGACTAATCCAAATGCAAAATTAATGTGATAGGGCAAGCATTTTATTCTTTACAGTACAGCAGGGAAATAGGGGAGCAAGTTAATTCTTTGCACGGTAGCAATGAAAAAGGGCGAGTGTGTTCATTCTTTGCCCAGTAGCAATGAAAAACAGCAAGCGGCTGGCAATGTGAAGGAAAATTAGTAATAATTAGATTAGTAATAACAGTCAGTAAATAGCAAAATATTACGACATGCATATGCTATGCTGGGAGCAGCTAGTTTTAGTTAAGTGGTTACATCCACACAATTTAGCTATTCAGCTTCTATCTTTTCCTTCCATGTTAATGCAGCTTTCACCCGATGCACCCTCGTCTTTTACATAAGTCTTTTTGCTTTGTATATAGCTCTTCTAAACTATATCTGTGTTGTTGGCATAAATAAGGCCATAATATTACTAGGAAACAGGCTTTGGGCCTATTGTAGGCGGAGCGAACGGATCTTCATTTCAAACTTATATTTAGTTTTTATTTTAATGACGATACCACATTTGTTAATAATTTTTAAAAATCTGGGTACAATACTTAATAGGCTTTGTTGGGCTGTTTGCCTTTTGGTGTAACGTACTGCTGTCCTTTGCTAGCCGTTTTCTTATTTTAGCCTTTTTTTTAATGTAGGCCTATGTCAGGTGTCAAATTTACGTTAACAAGCTTTCGTTTGCTCCAGCATTTAGTTTTTGTTTAGTTATTTGTAGCCTCTTTTCGCAGCCAACACTGAAGACGTGGGCCATCGCCGCGAGTAAAAATAAAACAGCACGTAATATATAAGGCGTTTAACTGCAATCCAAACAAACATCAGTACGATAGTTTTTAACAATAGTCAGAAGATTCAAAAGGTTCACAATACTGCTTTGGTATAAGATTTGACACCACCACCAACGAAAATGTTAAGCTGGCAAACCTCTATCACGCAATGCAAGATAATATATTATTTCCTAACTCTATGACTGCAACAGCGATCTCTATTATATAATCTGAAAGAAATAATGATCACAATTTAGGTTTAAAATGTGTTACGATTTTAGACCTAGTTTTAGGTTTTAGGCCGAATTTTTAGGGTTTAGGCCTAATATTTATCTCCGATTTACTTTCGTTAGTAGCAGCTTACAACAGTGGTTCGAGATTAGGCCTATTCCTTCATGCGATGCAACACGGTTTTGGTTTCGAGTCTTCACGTTACCGTGGCAACCAGGAATTGAGGGTGACGGGCATATTATTGTTTCGTGTTTCGTGCTTTAGTGTTTCGTCTGATGTCAATATCGTTTTATAATACCGCTTGGCCTTGATACGACGATTTCAGGTTTCATATTCGGGATTCCCAACGCTAGTGTAGGCGCCACTTTTGTTGCCATGTTGAATTGAATAATCGCCAAAGCATTCTTTTTCAAATGAAACTTACGTGTGTCGTTAATGGAATCCTTTTGTTTTTATGGTTGCGATTGTTACTGTAATGGTTAAATGCAAGCATCAAATGTTATTATTTCATTGATTTACGTCGAAAAAGATTATTAGTAGAAAGAAGCAACCAACATTTAATTTGCCGTGTTTTTTAAAGTTCACTTGACTACCATTAGCATGGCGTATGCTTCTTCGGAATTCCTTAACTGTTCACGACTCCAAATTTACAATGGTGAGTGTTAGAAATAAATTTTAAAATTTTAAAATTTCTACTGTAATAATTGTTCGATTTACGGCAAATTGTGACTCAGCAATACTAATTAGGGTATGAAACGTTGTACCAAATTTCATTCCAGTCCGATCTTTCGTTTGGGCTCCACCCAGACTAAAAATGTGCAACCAATGGACGGACCAACATTTTGCAATTTGGTGTCCGTTATAGGCTACGCTTCGCTCGCTTCGCTCGCTAGCTCCGCCAATTAGTCTAATTGTTGCTGCAAAGTCCTAGGTGTCGTTGTGCCCTTCGTCCCATAAAATTATCTTTTCCAGATAAATATTAGTAAAAAACAGTTGTAGTTTTCTGCAGTCCTAGCAGATGGGTACTGAATGTAAACGTAACTGTAGCATAAATAATAAGCAGACGTTTCACAATATTATAACAACAACGAATGCTAACAAATCACACAAAAATCTGCCAAAAAGGATTTGGCAGATGATAAAATGTAAACGCAATAAAAACCTACACAGCTGTACGTCACAACATCGCAGCCTGCTAAACTTGTTTCCGTTTAACATTTGTATTTTATTTTTTACAAATGCTCTTGCGAAAATGTTGCAAAAATGTGGTTATTATTTTTATTAGTTTTATAAAGAGAACGTAGTGTTCTATAGTGTTCTACAGAGTGTGGTAGCGCACAAGCAAATTTTGTGCGATGGAATGCACGCAACCAGAATGAACCGTGCATCGAACGCACAGGACCGCCTCATGTCAAAATATCCACCACTTGAGTCCGTGACGTCGTTTTTATCCACTTTAGTGAAGTCTAAAGTATGTCAAATGGAATGTAGCGAATAAGAAAGAAATCGTTACTGGTGTTTCATGTGGAACTCCAGTTTCTTAACCAGAAAAAGCAATTTTTGCTCAGTGAAATCTAATTCTAATTAGTGAATTTTATTTAATTTGTAATATTTACCATTAGGTAGCCTATCAAAAAATGTATTGGTAATAATATGAAAAAATGTATGTATGTGCGTGCATATTGTTTCTCCTTCTACTATGGAAGGAAGGGATCTTTGTACATGAGATTACTTCCAAACAAAAGGTAATTTTATTGAATTTCTGAGAGGCCTATTTTTATCTCTGTAAACTTTACTTTCTTTTACCCTCAAACATGTGAAAAACTGCTCTAAAAACTGTTCACAATCCTGAAGTTTGATGGACCATAATTACAATATTTAAGAAAATTATTAAAAGATTAATGCACAAGAACGAAAAATCTTCACAATAAAACGATATCAAATGAGTAGTGTAAAGTTCTGTAGTTAGTACTATTAAATAAATAAATCTTAATTTAATTACTAACAACACCATTGCCGATTTTACTTTGCTATCTGGGCAACAATTGACAACGATTTACGCTGGGCAATAGTTCAATCTCTATAATAATCTTGGAGGCCGGCTAATAGGAAGGCTAAAAGGAAAACCACTTCTCCCCTCCTCGCGCCCGCATTGAAAATGCACTCTCCCACTCAACCTGCATAGAAACAGGAGGCAGGCATGAGTGGTCGATCAACTCAATGAAGGTTCAATCTGACAAGTCGTCGGGCCGAACAATCACTTCTCCCCTCCTCGCGCCCGCATTGCAAATGCGCTCTCCCATTCTACCTGCGTGCAAACAGGAGGCAGGCATGAGTGGTCGATCAATCTGACAAGTCGTCGGGAAGAGTGCCAGAAAAATGTCCTGGGAAAATGTCCCGCGAAATGTGACCGGCCCCGTGCATAGCACGGGCTTTCCCTAGTAGAGTATAATTCCACTGTGTCGTATTAGTAATGCAAGAAATAAATGTCCAATTTATTGTCTTCAATTGGTTCGAAGGCACGGATTTTAGAAGTTACATTCCGTTTCAGGGGTACATGGATTGAGGGAGCAAAGCGAGCAATTTCTGCCTGTAGTAAACCTCCACAACGTAACACACACTATACCAACATACTAAAACACACTAGTGCAACAGACCGTACTACTTTACAACGAAAAACATACCATACTAACTGCAGACGTTACAAGAAATGCGATGAACGGACTGTGGGAAACACGAAATAGACTGCATCAGTTCATAGACTTTGTGATGGTCTCTGCATCTAATGCGTGGTTCGCTGCCAGCAGAGTAAGCGAAGCGAGTTATTTGGCTAGTTGATATATTCTGTGGCTAGTTGATTCTGTCATTCGGGTTAATTAGCTTATGTGAAATGAGGTTCAGTAACAAAATTACCAAGTTGTGTAAATGTAGCCCAAACGTATTTTTAGACATCATTAGTGGTGACGATTATTAACCATGAAACAATCAAACAATGTTAATACTTCTTTCAGTCTGTTCTTGCTTACCTGGTTTGCAATATCCCTTAGAATCTTTTACCAAAGTTGTTGGGCACACGCACTCATAGTCATCGAACCTGTTGACGCAAGTTGCACCCTTCTGCTCGCAATCGGATTTGCCACTCGTGCAATAATCTATACCTAAAAATCCCAATAAATCTTATGTCAGCAAGCGACACAAAATTATATTTTTTTATTCACTACCCGTATATTGGAAAGTCCTTCATTATTTTATCGTGAAAAGTTGACGAATTTCTGACTATCCTTTGTTAAAAAGTCGTATATGAGTGAGTGTTATACTGAGTGAGTGTTATACTGTAAGCACGACATACTTACTGTAAGTAGTTTTCAAAATACGTATTAGATGCCGGATTGCTGATGGGCAGCAGTGAACGAACCAAACAATTCGTCATTCCTTATCCTTACTGTCAGTATGATCATCTTCAGTTTATGCGCGTGAAACCGCATACTTACATATGTACAAGTTTTGTATTTGAGCAGCGCCATAGTTACTCTGGCGATTTGGTTAGCAAGTAACTACTTTTAAGATATATGATTTGCAGAAATTCTATCTCCTATGTATTTTTCTTTATCAGTGTAGAAATCGATCTTCAGAACACACTCTCACAATAAATTCAAACGTAATGCAATCCCTATTTACTCCCTATTAACACATATCACACTTTTTGAAAATCGTAACCGATCACTTCTATGATTACATGGAGTATATCCCGCTTGCTATCGTGGTGGAAGGTAGAGGAGCGGGATATAATCGACCTAGTGTGGTATAATCACCCGATTATACACCGGGGTATAATCGGGGTGATTATACCACAGTACCTTTTCGTTGTGCGCATGCGCAACTTACCGAGCTAAGCTTAAAACAGACGCCACCTACTAGTTAATAATTGTGGCTTTTGACTCTCATATATATAAGCTATAAAACTCGACATATTCGTTACGATTGTCATATTTTAACATCACTGTATAATTTGTTATGCTAGTATCTTATAATTTTACTTCGGCGATCTATTGGCATAAATAATTTTAATTTTTACCGTATAAATCTTTTAGTTTTTCGATCCCATGGTATTTATTAGCAAACGATTAAAAATTAGTACAGGAACACACACAGCGCCATCTCTCGGCGGATTTCAGCAATGCGTGGTTGATGCGGCATGTTTAACGGGAGAAAGTCGCCGACAGCAGCATCGACTATAACTTCTCGTTGGAGACAAATAATTTTATGAACTGAGAGACTGGTAAGCAAATAAAACGTACCATTACATTATAAATATTAATGAACACAAAGAATGTTTAGTCCTTTTGGTATTATTTATTTTGAATTGGGATATAATCCAGTAAAACAGCCCTCTAGCTTTTGTGGATAATACGACTAAAAATGTTTTCGCACTCAGCCTGTAACAAGACTAAAACTAACTCATGCTAATTAATTTGACATTATACCCCTCGCACTAAGCGCTCGGGATATAATTGCAAAATAATTAGCATTCGTTAGTTGTCAGGTTACAGGCTTCGTACGAAAACAGTAGCCGTATTATCCACAAAAGCGTTAGGGCTATTACTACTGATTATAGAAGTTAAGCATAAAAGAGTTTGATATTGTTTTTTGCGTATATTAGGTTAACGGATTTTTTTAAACTTATGCATGAGCAAAGTGATGAACCAGAGTATTATCCATTAGTTAACAACTTCTTCTTGTGCAAGTTCAATATCTTTGGTAAGTACACCTAAAGATGTTCAAAATATTAAATGTTTAACTCGCTCAACTTGGGTTTGCACGTCGGCGAATTTTCGATCCTTTCCTCGGATCTTCAGACCTTTTTAAAGTTACATACACTATTTACACATATTTCATGTAGATGTTTTTGGAGCACTACATCCCGTCCTTCTTCCTTCCTTGTTGTGGTTGGTGGTGGCCGTTCTGCGAGTTTGAATTTAATTGTTTTACGGCCCCTGTTGGGATTGGGACGGCTTGGGTTTGCTTCAGTGCTGGGATGGGTTTTCGTTGTAGGTGGTGGGGAATGAGTACATTTACATTTTTGAAGACCTCTTTGGTGAGATTGCAGGGGGTTGGTTTTTGAAGATCTATGGCGATGGATTCTACGGCTAGTCTGGGGTAGAGCTTCTTCTCTTTAAAAAGGATTTCAGTGTTTTGGAAGTCGGGAAGGTGGCCTGTGTCGACGAAACATTTAGGTCGAATTGTTGAACAGCTGATTTGTGCTCAGCATTTCGAGTTTTAATCATGCGTTTAGTGTGGCCTACGTAGGTGGTGGGGTACTGTAGGCATGTAGGCATGGAATGCGATACACAACATTGTTTGTAGGGTGGGGTGGATGAGTGGTGGTCTTGGTCGAAGTAGTGTTTTTATGTTGGGGGGTGTGGAGAACCTTGTGCGGATGTTGGCCTCCTCTAGGATGAGTCGGATGGGTTCGGAGATAGAGTGCAGGTAAGGGATGGTGACTGTTTTAACTGGTAAATTAGTATTTTCTTTTTCTTTCGAGTGTGCTCTAGAGGCGGGTGGGAAATGTACTGGGTAATGGTTGAGCCTGAATTTTTCTTTTACTTGGGCGGTTGCTGAGTGGAGGGAGGTAGGGTCCATGGATCGGGTGGTGGCGTGTTTCATTTCTTTGTTGTATAGTGGGGGGGATTGCGGCTTAATGGCGCGTCGACAACTTGGTCATTAGCGCCAACCTCAGTCACAGTGCAGTGGTCCGGGTTGCCACTGCACCACACATTACAGTGATGTTGTTGTGAACCCCTGTTGTTCAGTGATGTTGTATAGTGCCTTTTTGATGGACATGGGGTGGTGGGAGGTGAAATCGATGGTACGGCTAGTTTAGATTGGTTTCGTGAAGGGTTGAAAACTGATGTTGTCGTCGTTTCGTTCAAGTAATAGGTCGAGAAATGGAAGTTGGTGATGTTCGTTTTCGAGCTCTACGGTGATTTGGATGTTTGGGTGAATGCTATTGAGGGCTTTTAGCACTTTCGGGATGGCATATGCTTTAATGATGGTTAGGATGTCGTCGACAAATCTGAACCAGTCATGGATGACTTCACTGAAGGCTGCGATGGTCATTTCGTCATACTTTTGCAGCATGATTTCTGCGAGAATGCCGGAGATACGGTATCCCATGGGGCCTCCTTCAATTTGCTGAAAAAATGTTTCATTATGTTTTACGTAAGTAGTTTGGAGCTGAAGTTTGAGTAGTTCTCCGGCATTCTCGCAGAAATCATGCTCCAAAAGTATGACGAAATGACCATCGCAGCCTTCAGTGAAGTCATCCATGACTGGTTCAGATTTGTCGACGACATCCTAACCATCATTAAAGCAGATGCCATCCCGAAAGTGCTAAAAGCCCTCAATAGCATTCACCCAAACATCCAATTCACCATAGAGCTCGAAAACGAACATCACCAACTTCCATTTCTCGACCTATTACTTGAACGAAACGACGACAACATCAGTTTTCAACCCTTCACGAAACCAACGCAAACTAGCTGTACCATCGATTTCACCTCCCACCACCCCACGTCCATCAAAAAGGCACTAGACAACAAAGAAATGTAACGCGCCACCACCCGATCCATGGACCCTACCACCCTCCACTCAGCAACCGCCCAAGTAAAAGAAAAATTCAGGCTCAATCGTTACCCAGTACATTTCCCACCCGCCTCTAGAGCACACTCGAAAGAAAAAGAAAATACTAATTTACCAGTTAAAACAGTCACCATCCCTTACCTGCACTCTATCTCCGAACCCATCCGACTCATCCTAGAGGAGGCCAACATCTGCACAAGGTTCTCCACAACCCCCAACATAAAACACTACGCCGACAAAGACTACCACCCATCCACCCCACCCTACAAACCAATGTTGTGTACCGCATTCCATGCCTACATGCTTACAGTACCCCACCACCTACGTAGGCCATACTAAACGCCTGATTAATACTCGAAATGCTGAGCACAAATCAGCTGTTCAACAATTCGACCTAAATGACGTGCTAGCAGTACGTTTTGTCGACACAGGCCACCTTCCCGACTTACAAAACACTGAAATCCTTTTTAAAGAGAAGAAGCTCTACCCCAGACTAGCCGTAGAATCCATCGCCATAGATCTTCAAAAACCAACCCCCTGCAATCTCACCAAAGAGGTCTTCAAAAATGTAAATGTACTCATTCCCCACCACCTACAACGAAAACCCATCCCAGCACTGAAGCAAACCCAAGCCGTCCCAATCCCAACAGGGGTCGTAAAACAATTAAATTCAAACTCGCAGAACGGCTACCACCAACCACAACAAGGAAGGAAGAAGGACGGGATCTACAAAGGACGGGATCTCCAAGGATCTCCAAGATACAAGGACGGGATCTCCAAAAACATCTACATGAAATATGTGTAAATAGTGTATATAAATTTAAAAACGCCTGAAGAAGATCCGAGGAAAGGATCGAAAATTCGCCGACGTGCAAACCCAAGGTGAGTGAGTTAAACCTTTAATATTTTGAACATTATGAAACCTCAACGTAAAATGCCTACTTTTTCAATCTAATACACCTAAAGACACTGTGGACTAATAGGACACATCGCTGTCAGTGCCACACTAGCATTTTCAAAGAAGGGTGCAAGGGCAAAATGTTGGGCTCCTCCTCAACACGTAAACAATTTTGGGCACAAAGGGGATCCCAACAACAGTGACTGTCGTTTTTAGGTTTCCTGACGCCTTAATTTTGGCTCCCCTGTCTCTTGTGCCCAGGTGTCTTGCACCCTGGTACACCCTTTACTTGCGGCACTGACTGAACACTAAGGGCCATAAGTGCCATAAATTATAAGTCAAAAAATTAAATTTGCCTTCTTTTTTAGTTTCATAGCTCTAACGTACTTGTTTAATCCAATAAATAAGGGTGAAAAAAATCGCTTTTTTATGAGAAAGTTTGATTGTCCCTGAAAAAAATGAGAACACTGGGGAACCTTCGTTGCCAGTTTGTTGTTTATTAACGTTTTATTCTACCTTTTTTTACCCTTAGTCTCTGAAGACCAGCTCAGCCACCACACCCAGTTGTATATTAGTAGTACACAGTTTGTGTAGCAGCAGTATACATTCAGTACAAGCTCAGTCAACACACGAGTTGTATACTTGAAGTACACAGTTGTGTAGCTGCAGTATACATTCTTTGTACAGAATGCGTACTGCCATGAAAACTGTGTACTGCTAGTAAGTTCAAAAATCGTGTGTTGGCTGAGCTCGTGCACAAAAAGGTGTACTGTCAGTAAATAGCGTCTTCAGAGAGTATGCATCATTATTTACCTTTGTTTACCCTTATTTATCTTAGTTTACTGTTGTTTCTCCTATTTACCTGTGGTTAAACGATCATAAAAATGGGGGTAAATAAGAACAGAAATTATAGGGTTGGGGAGGAGAATTTGTGACTGAGGCCCCTTTTGAAACATCTTAGATTCATTCCTATTAGCTCCGACTAAGTTTATAGAGGGCGCCATGAGTTTTATGTGTGATTTTTATTCAGTTTTCAGCCTAAAATTAAACTAAACGAAACAAGTTTGTATTTAAAGACTAAAATTGCAGGCCCTGCACCTGCTTAATTTGTTTTTATTGCCTAACCGAAAATATACATTTTTATAGCATTTCTCTCCTTTTGAGCATTATTTCCCCTAGAAGCTTGAAAGTTGGCTTCCCAGCCGGGCTTGTACTACTGCGCATGAGCAAGATTGGGCTGGCTATATATACTCGGCGCAGCCGTCCGATAGCATTATTTCTCCTCACCCAGAACCTAGGCCATAGAGGGGAGGCCTGGGTGGTACTTAAGGTAATGTATATTTTCGGTTAGGCAATAAAAAATAAAATTAAGCAGGTGCAAGGCCGGCAATTTTAGTCTTTTTATAGCCGACAAAAATATACATTACCTGTTTATATAGCGGACTTTGTCACCTCGGAGGAGGGCTAGGTTCGCTTTCCCCTCATGTACAAGCCGGTATCCCCGGGAACTAGTCCCTGGCGAAGACAACCCTGAGTCCTAGACCGATTTCACTAAGAGCCGAAACTATTCGCTGGCTGAGGAGCGATCCACTGTTTTGGAAAAGGTTACATCCTAAGTGAGGTCAGGCAGTGCAGTAAATCGTTATAATTTAGTAATGGTTAAAAGAAGCGGAAGAAGGAACCGCATGCAGGGGTCTTAACACCGTGGGATAGGAAATCAGATAAAACACCGAAATTGCCTACCTTGTTGGAAAGATGGTGCTCCCAAGTGTGAGACGGACAGGCGGATGGTATGTGGCGTCGCAAGTGTTACTGGTAGATGTGAGGAGTGGATAACGTCCGTAGGATAACGTCCGTAGGATAACGTCCGTAGGATAACTATGGAAGGTATGTGAAGTGGGCAGACGGATAACGAATGTTCTTGCTGATCAGTGGATGTGAAGAGTGGATAATATCCGAACGATGGATGATTGTGTATGGTGGGAGCATGATGGGGCGGCCTTGTAACGGATGCTAGGAGCGGATGCTGTACGTAAGACAGATCGTGGTAAACATAAAAGTGGAACATAGTTTCGAAATTGAATCACAATGCAGACAGCTGGTTGGTGTAGGTATTAGGATTGAAATAAATGATTTTTTCGAGGAAGAAGAGACGTTGGTCGTTGGAAGTCAGGTACTGCGTAGAACGTGAAGGTATAGAGTGATAAAGTTAATTCCGTGAAAATAAGTTCTAAAAAGGGAGGCGAGGATCGTGATTGTATCATACCCACATGGGAGGCGAATGAAACGGAATCCTCGCCGAGAATTGTCGTATAGAAGAGCAAGAGACGGATGTGGAATAATGTTTAGGGAAGGACACGAAAGCCTAATGCTACTCCTGTAGCCTTGCCCCGCCACGGGGAGCATGGCATCACGTCCATTGAATGCGATAAGGTTCCAGTGATACCGCAGAAGACAGGGATAAAGCTAACAGCGTTATCATACTGCCACACTGAATATGATGAAAATTTCTGGAATTGGTTCGTAGCAAATGCTTCCTTCCAGAGTGTAACAGGAGAGGTGGAGGTTGATGTCGGAGGATCATCATCAGGGGTATGATAATGGCAGGCCGTGGATGAGGGATCTCGTAATGGTGATGGTAATAGCAAAGGAGCTTCTTGGTGAAGTGTAGCTATGGGTGGTGATGAGGATGTGTCCGCAGGACAAGGACGAAGCAGTGAGTGGATTGTGGCAGAATACGGGGCAAGTCTAAGATGTCGAGTACGGGAACTGGCACAGTAGTAGGCTCGCTAAGGTGGAGATGCAGGAATTGGCGAGACCCAAGCATTACGTGTGCAGAGCAGAGCATAGTTTATGCGAAGAGAACGATAAAGCTGGTTTATTAGTTCGAGTTTCGTTGGAATATGCCTCGTTTGCAGCACGGAGGAGAGTGTTTTCTGATTGGAGGGCCTCTGCAGATGCAACCGCCTCTTGTAAAGATGCAGTGTTTGATTGAGCAGAGCGAAGTGTGTTGAGTTCCGTGACCAACCCATTCAGGTACTCAAAACTTAACTCATTTAGGTACTGATTCAGGTACTCATTCAGGTACTCTTTCAGGTACTCGAAACTTAAGGTTGAAGTCTAAATGTTCCTGTTCCCTGGCCGATGCAGAGCCCTAGTAATTGCTGTTCGAAGCACTGGTACTGTCGGGAATGGATCTGGTTTAGTAGGGGATGGCACATCTGCTGGAAAGAATGTTTGAAAACCCTTTGGAGGGGATGCAGAGGTAGCACGAGCTGGAGAGGATAAGGACGCTGGAGTAAGTGGTACTGTGGAGGATGGTAGAGACAGCTTTAGAGACTTGGAGGATGTTGAGGATGGCGTCCTAGTGGGGACGAGACGTTGACGAGCTACCTTGATTTTTGCCGACGGTTTGATCCCCTACGTTCCTGCTATTGCAGGGATTGGTTCGGTGTCGGGAAAGGTAGGCTGCTTCAGAGGATGAATGGGTGGTAGCGGATTTGATGCAGGCCGCTTAGTGGCTTTCTTTGGTAGTGAAGGAACGGCCGGACTTGGTGCATGCACTTGGGATTGTTTCAGAGCTCGTAATTCTTCTCGTTTCTTTGCTGCACGTAGCATCCGCTGTCTTGATTGATGTTGTTTTCGTCGAATAATAGTCCATTGATTTGACAAAATGGAGATGCAAATACAGCAGTTACGTTCCTGTCCGTCACACTGTCTGTGTCGCTGACAGCATGGATAGGATCAAAGTGGTATGTCGTAGAATTTTCGGAAAATCCTAGGTAATTACATGCCTTGGGTGAAGGCATATTTGCTTCCCTGGTTACCGTTGCTCCGGTGTTTGGTATTACTTCAGTGTTCGGTACACGGTCTTCAGATGAAGAAGAGTCGGACATGGTGAACGATGAACAGGACACAAAAACCGTTGGGCGCACAGCAATTTGAATCGCGAGGTGAGTAACTGTAGTGATGCCTGGTGGTGGAACGTGGCATCACCGCGCGGTCAGCGGTTGTAAAGCTGTAGGTGGGATCATAGTGTTGGTTGAAGAAGTACGGAGGTAGTATAGGGACAGTGGTGCAGTTGTATCCCCTCCCCCCCCCCCTTTTTTTTGACTCGTGCACAATCGTAAAATACAGGGGGCTGGAACATGCGGAAAGGCGACAGGCCATGGGCTGACAAAGAAGGGGATGAGGACATAGTCATTGGCACATTGGACATTGGCAGATGCGTCTCCTGTGCGTACTTAGATGCCCTGGGATGGAGCCGGAGTAAAGGATAGGTCCTTATGAAAAGGGACGGAGGATTGAGTCTTCAGGAGATTGACGTGCAGTTTTCATGAAAGAGTTGTTTCGTCCGTGAAGGATGCTAGAGTCGAGGACAGTAGAAAGAGTTGTAAAAATTGACAGAGGAACGGAGCGGCTAAAAAGATGAGTGTTGGGTAAATTTGATCAAAAAACTTGGCAATTTAGGGCCGGCTGCCCAGGAGAGTCAAGTCGGCCAGAAGTGAGTACTGAACGGAGGTATCCACACGGACAGGGAACAGACGGTGAGGGTAGTGACGCAGACATGAAGCGTGGGACGATTCAGACGTGTGTTGAAAGTAGCACACAGCGTAGAGGGATAAGGACCAGGTTGTGGATTTAAAAAATGCATGATATGTAATGGGAACGGGTCCTCAGCCGACTGCTTGTCGTGTTAGTGCCTCCATCCGAACTGATTGTTGTGTTTGATTCTCTTTTGTTGTTTTTGTGATGAAGACCAGGTTGCATGTAGTTGAGGATGCATTGACGTGAAGACTTGACTGATGTGCAGGGAATGCTGCAGGGGTGAGCAGGTGTTGTAACACACGTTGAGTCTAAGGACACTGTCCTAAGGAGTCCTGATGATGCCGAAGGATTAGAGATGGTGTGTGTAGCAGATGCTGATGATATTGCGACGATGCCCGGGATTGATATCTTCCAGGAACGGAGAACAGGTGGGGATCGTGTGAAAGACAGAAAGTCTGGAGATTGTTATCCTAGTATTGTGTAATGGACGTGAAGTTTAACGAGGGAATCGATTCGTCGCAGGACAAGACAACGGAGACAGGTTAAGGAGGAGGAGCACGACCAGAGTCAGCTGCATCATGAATGGGACCGTGATAGAGACACTGCGTAGGCGAGGTGGCCGAGTCGCAAAAGAATCGTCGAAAAAGTCGGGAATGGAACGGGCAAACACAGCGGATGGAAAATGGGTGAGGGCCCGTCCGAGGAACCGAGAGGTTCGTAGTAATCGGTGAAGACAGAAATGATAACGAAGGAGAGTGCGTACGTCCTCGTACCGTACGTCCACTGGAGAGTAGGATGGACGCCGGTCCTCTGAATGGAGGTGCCTGTGAGATGTAAGGAACGCGTCCTGAGGCAGGCCGGCCCCTGCGAAAAGCGCCTCTAGCTGCTTCTGTTGGAAAGGAGGATAGCAGCGCTGGGAAGGCAGCGGACGGTGGATTAAGTGGATGGCGGACTGTCGAGAAGCAACGGACAGGAGAGCGGCCTGATCGGCGGTGTAACACTTGTGGAGATAGAAGCATCCTTGTCCGAGGAGAGGATGGATTGGTTCTCTGTCTACCCGCTCCTAAGGGCGGATCAGATGTGGCTGGGAGCAAAGCTTCAACTGGGAGATCAGAAGATCCTTGGTAGGAGAAGGCATCCTAGTAGAGGCCATTCTTTGGCTGCAGTCGGATAGGATGCGATATATAGGATGGTGAATCCAGCTGGTCCTGAGGACCGGCGCATCCGTATGAAGAGGATGGATCAGTCCTCTGTTTGCCCGCTCCTAAGGGTGGAGCAGAGGTAGCCGGGAGCGAAGCTTCAACCGGGAGATAGAGAAGATCCTTGGTAGGAGAGGGCATCCTAGTAGAGGCCATTCTTCGGCTGCAGTTGGCTAGGATGCGATATACAGGATGATGAAGTCAGCTGGTCCTGAGGACCGGCGGATTCGTGAAGAATATGGAATGGGGAGAGTGCAAGGCAGTCACGTCGCCATGAGCGCCCTAGGAGAAATGATGCCATCGGACGGCTGCACTGAGTGTATATAGCCAGCCCAATCCTGCGCATGCGTAGTATACAAGCCCGGCTTGGAAGCCAACTTTCAAGCTTCTAGGGGAAATAATGCTCAAAAGGAGGGAAACGCTATAAAAACAGGTAATATATTTTCGTCGGCTATAAAAATATTATTTAGTTTAGCTTAGTTTCATTAATTTAGTTTACTTTAGATTTGGACTGAAAAATGAGCAAAAATTACCAGATGGAACGCATGGCGCCCTTTAAAAACACGGACGTAACTAATAGGAATGAATGTGACAAGTTTCAATAGAGACTTTTTAGAGTTAAAAATTCTCCTCCACAACCCTATAAATTCTTGATAAACGTAACCTGGTTTACCCATATTTATCCTTGGTTACCGACATTTACCTTTGGTTATCATTGTTTAGCATTACTTAGCTTTATTTCATCCTTGTTCGCACTTATTTCCCATTGTTTACCCTTTTTCTGTTTCTTATCCTTATTTACCCATTATTTATGCTAATTTACCCGTATTTACTCTTATTTGCCCTTACTTACCAATATTTACTCTTTTTTACCTGTATATATCATTGTTAACCATTCTTTACCAATTGTTTCCCCTTTTTTACCCTTATTTGCCCTATATTGGTTTATTTATTTATTTATTTACTTTTTTATTTCCCCATTACGTACCCTTTATTTACTCTTTATTTACCATTTATTTAATCTTTATCTTCACCCTTTATGCTTTAATTTCCGTATTGGTTTGTATCTTGGTTTCTATTCCTACCTTGATGTGTTTAATTTTTTATTCCTTACAGTAAATATTTACTATATTTACTCTGCACGTGTTCTTTCATTTCCATACTGTTGTGTAATTCTACTTGTAAATCATGAGTTACAAGCATTTAACAACCTTACACGAAAACCTGTTGGACGCAAAAGCAGTCGTATACTGTTGTCCTAGTTTAGGCTCACATAAGAACGTTATTCGACGTCAAATTATGTACAGAAAACTTAATAAAAGATTACAGTGCATTTCTAGAAAAAAAAATTTAACGCCTGAAGAAGTAGCTTTCTACCTTATTAGCATCATTTGCTTTTCTGTGCGAATTGAGAAAACAAAGCGAACGAGTTTTGCGCATTACAAATCTTTCTACTGCCAGTTCGACATAATTGTATGTGCAACAGTTAACAGTTAAGAGAACTATGTTATGATGCCTATTTAAATTTGAAGCATCTATTCTTTATAATCAACATCTTAATTTCAACCATACTTTTATATACAGCTGACATATAAACTGTTGAAATCGGTTAAAATATAAAATATTAACATAACTGTTCAAGACAAAGGATAGATATCTCTTTCCCATGTTCATTTCGAGCTTTGTGAGATGAAGAAGGTGAGCAAGCATAAGTGAGTGGTGAGAGTGTTTCTTCCAAGCCAAATAGATGCAGATCGAATCCTACCACCAATCAAAGTATGAACTACACGGAACTTTAAAAAAAATCGTCCAAAAGTCATCTGGGGGGGGGGGGGGGGCGAAAAAAATTAAAGTATTGCACTTATCCACATGATGGGTGAAAATGACAGTTCCTCAATATTTCTGCGACCAACAGTTCAACTTCTTCAGGACGAAAAAATATTAAAATAAAAACATGAACTGGGATGGGGAAAAAAGTGAAGATGAGATGAAGGGTTGGGACGTTTCAGGCAACTTACTGGCACAACAAGAGAGGGCTGGCACTGCAGCATCATCTCATATTCACTGCAATCTTCAATTT
Organism: Lithobius niger; assembly: GCA_023313725.1. Classification (NCBI taxonomy): domain Eukaryota; kingdom Metazoa; phylum Arthropoda; class Chilopoda; order Lithobiomorpha; family Lithobiidae; genus Lithobius; species Lithobius niger. Next base: position 23,920 of record JAHWFP010181832.1, read on the forward strand.
TTCACTTCTCCTTTTCACGTTTGCATTTTAATATTTTTACCTCCTAAAGCTGACGTACAGTGAATGAAATGTTGAACATTTTCACCACCAGCTCGTGGGTAAGTGCAACAGTTACGCTTCATCATGAACAGTTTTTCCCACTGAGATACGTTACATGTGCGTTTAGTAAATAATCAGTTGTCTGCTTTTATGTATTTCCAAAATATCTGTTTTTTGTGTCTTTGTTTACTTCTAGTTAGAGAGGTGAAACGAGCATCTTGAGAACAAGAATAGATCGTTGAATATTACACAACTTACGTAGGGTCAACCGATTTAATGCCACATTAATGCAATTTAATGTGGCAGAGCCATCTCCGGACGACATTTTTCCTCGAGGTGACTGCTCTAAATTTGACGTCACTGGCGCGTTACAACAGTGGAATGCTAACGACATAACATGAGTACGAGTTCGAAAAATACTCTGCTTCTCGCAAAGATCTCCCGGTGTCTCTGCTCAGCCACGTAGCATTAAGGGGGATTGCCCCTATATCAAAGTCGCGTATTCAAAAGTTTCTGAGAACACGGGGGTGGATACTTCACCCGGTAACATAACATCCACCGTAAGTGAGTAATGCAACCACAAAATGAATTTGCAAAAAGATTACTAATGCAAAATGTTTACTCTGAATCTAGATGTCAGCTGTAATTTTTTGTGCCTAGTTAATAACATTGAAAAATATTTTATTTTAAAAATACTTATTTACCAAAATTTTTTAAATGCATAAAATAAATCTTATACATTCGTGTAAATAATATGAACAAGAACTGACAATAAAAAGATCAGTAGAAATCACATTATTTTGCGAAGTAAACGTGCTCCCCTCATAGCATCAGGGGACTCCAATGTGAGCCAGTTTGCCACCATCAGGACGGGAAAAAATCATATCATTATGTGACCGAGAATCGGACCTGGGTCTTCTGATACCATGTCACCTGCTCTTACTTCTTAAATACGAAGACACTAACCTGACTGCCACAAACTGGCCTTATAAGCTTTACACCAGTCTTAACTACTGACACTATAAGACGAAACAAGAGCAGAAGATGTGCTACTGGATTAGCTGATTTCGATTCCTGGCGATAGCGGGACATATGATTTTTTTCCTTCTAAATGGCTGGCCACGTACTGGCCGCGTACTGTTTGGCCGTGCAGTCTACGGAAGCTACGTCTAGGTTTACTGGCCTTCTTAAATACAATTCCGTTTCACTGCATTCATTTAGTTTATAGCACTGGAAACGAGCAAGTCCTTGACACTCACATATTTATGTGAAACATTTTTTCG
>JAHWFP010181832.1:25641-53087 GCA_023313725.1 Lithobius niger
GCTTTTGCCTTCGAAGCAGCAGAAGGCAAAGCATTAGCAGAGGTATTAGTAGCCGCAACTACCGCCAGAGCTCCGCGTAGGACGGGAAGAAGTAAGACGGTATATCTAGTTTACTTTCTAATCTATGCTACTGCTAACGTTAGGCGCACGTGTTTAGAATGGTGGATCCCGCAGTATCGTGCAGTATGTGACGAAAATCACAAATTGAATTAGTGCTACATGTAAAGTTGACCAAATAATGATTAATACTGGTACTGAAAAGCTTTATGAAATTCGTAGCAAATTGGAAATTGTAAAAATCGAAATATTCAGTGCGCGTACAAAAAGAAAAAGAAAACAACTGCCTAAATAAAAATGGCATTGTAAAAGGAACATTTTATGTTAGTTTTTAAGTTGATACGCAAAACTGAAATGTATAGTTAAAATTTTTCTGAAAATTCTAATAAATGTCCTGAAAATGTCCTGATATTTGGTCCAAAGTGATGTCCTAATTTTATTTTGTATCAACTTCAACCACTGTTTACATCATCCAGTGTTTATTGATTTTCGTTTTTTTAGTATTTGCCAAATAACTTCGCAGTGGTTTGAGCTAGAGGCTTGAAATCTGAACGATTGAAAAGCTCGTTTCGAGCTTGTTAAAATAGTATATTAGAATATCAAAGTAAAAAATTTTCGAAAATATTAATTTTAGCAGTTGGACCTAGTTCAAAGAAAAATTTCTGCGAATGTCGGTGTTGTCTGACAAAACGCTAGATATGAATTCGCAAACTGATATTTTGTCACTCGTTAATAATATAACGCACTTATATTAGATTTTTCTTCTTTTTTTTTTAAAGATTAGTTTACAACGTTTTAAAGCAGCATATTGCAAAAAACACTCTAGTTAGCGTATAGTGACGTTATGACTGTTTGTGACACTGCATTTTTACTCTTCCGACCGTAAGAAAATGCAAGAAGTTGAATGTAGTTAATTAAGGTTTTTAAGCAGCTACGATACCGATACTGTCTTCATATGTCTCTGGTGCCAGTATCCTTATTTAGTTATTCATGGTTAATTTCAGTCATGTGCTTAATTAAATCATTACTTTATACATCGTTAAATAAAGGGTTAAAAGTGTCCACGTTATTTTTAAAAGGGCTTTCTCCCTCTTCTTTTCCCGTAGCCTATCTCACAAAAACTATAGCAATATTTACATGTATGATTTTCAGAATATAACAAAACTTACTAAACAGCACAACCAATATTCAGTATAATGGAAGCAAGCAACTTTGAGCGTACTAAAACAACTATGTATGACTGCATGTAAGGAATAAATCCTTGAAAATCAACAAAATTACCAACCATAACACTGGAATTTGTTGGGGCATGTATACTGATCACATTTGCATTCATAGTCTCCAGGTGTATTTTTGCAACAGCCAGGAGGACATGAGTTTTCTTTCTCGCATTCGTTAGTGTCTGCAACAGAAAAAAATGTGTAGTGGTATGTTAGATTCATTTTTTTCCAAAATGCACCGTTGCATTGAATAGAACCAAGTATACTTCTTTTAAGACATGTAGGCCATTTACTAAGAACTTCAGCATGCGACTAGTAAACGGAGAAAGCTCTCTTCGTTCAGTACAGTAAATCATACAGATATGAATTATTATGTTTGGATAAATTTGTAAATCCATGGACCTTTACCATTATGACCTCCCCCCCCCCCCCCCCCCCTCCTCTGGGCCCTAAACAATGGCGAGGAGGGATGGGAAAGGGACGGGGCAAACTACCCGTTCAGATAGGGTAGGAGAGGGCATAAAAAAAAAGAACCTTTTTATGTTTTTTTCTTTCCATTGTTTATAATTAGAACTTTCCCCCAACAAATTTACAAGCTACATTGCATAAAACACCGAGAGAGAGGAAATGCGAGCTAGCAGGGGTTTGTTAACTTTCCTTTCCCTCCTGAATACCCGAACTGTCTTTTTTGTTTTGAACAGCGTTTACATTAACAGTCCAGCTCAGTCCTAAGAATTTGTATATAGGTGAAGACCAGAGAAGAATCAGTCGTTGCGGCCGCGCCTGTGCTTTTTTGATAGTTTCTGTTGGGGGAGAGAAGGGAAGAAGATTTAAAAATCAGTTGAGAGTTGTAGCCTAAAAATCATTACTAAGGCCCGCCATAAAATGTTTCTAGCTACGGCATAGTAGGTTTGAGTTTAAGGGCTCGTTTACGCGACGAGACCTTCTCGCTCGCCGAAAGCTATTTGCTAGGCAACCGTTAATTATTTACGAACAATTTCCCGTTTCTATTAAATGATTGTGGTAATAGACAACAAATTAAATGTATTATAAATAACAACACGGACAAAGAACAAAGTTCAACAGTCATTTTAAACATTGCTACAACATTGTTGCCATTTCACTGTATTTCCAAAATTTGCTATTCTCGCTGAAAAAACAGCTTCTAGCAGTGATCAAACGACGGTAGAATAAATAGCTTCTCGCAGCGAGAATTCAAAATCCAACATGGCGTCCATTTCGGAATAATCGATTCGAAGACAAACCTTCGAATGCCGGTATTCAGGAATCTGTCCGTCGCCGTATACTGCAGTAAAAATTGTTTTCTTGTTGTCATAAATCGACGCTGTCATGTTGCAAGCATCGTACGTCGTGTCGCGAGGCACGAGGAGAAAATTTGCGTCCGCGTTGTTACCATGGTTACTACGTATAGACAACTTGAAAGCCACATTCTCCGACATCGGCAAGAAGCAACCAGCAGATTTAGTATTGACCAAATAAAAGCTAGTAAGCAAGAAAATTGTCCTTGCGTAAACGCGCCCTAATGGTCCCCAACTGTCAGTTACCGCTGAATGTAGACTTAGCCTACCAAAAAATTACGAACCAACACGAGCAATGTTAGGGTTTGATACAGCTTAAATTAAAAGTTGTTATCTGCAAGTTTCTTGCATTACGCAGAAATGGACTTTATTTACTTTTTTTTTTTTTTTTTTTTTTACTTATTGGAGGACTTATTGTTGACCTTACGCGATTTTTTAATTAAACATTTAAATTTCCTGAACCGGGAGAGATCACCATTGTGAGCAAAGTTTAGCTTTTGAAGCACCTCTGTTCCACCCTATCAACGATAGTGTCTTATTCTTAGTTTCTTTTGTATTACTGTAACACTTAAAAGCAACTAAGTTAATCTCGTAAAGAATAATACGTTACGGCAGGACTTTGTAATGCGACAGTCGCTTTGCAATGCTGATTCTCTGCATTGTACATGATGAAAAAGCAATGAAGAACTGATTGTACGACAACTAGTGTTTAACGAAATCGCGTTCTCCAGTCATCCTTTTAACTTATACCCAGTATACCGACCCCAACCTCAACTTGATCCAGCGTCGGTGCCTTCACACATCTACAAAGTAACTCATTTGCGTACTGAGCTACCATTACATGGCATATACATACTTTATCTTAATCCCTTGCAAGATGATCCATTTTGTAGTACAAAAGTTATGGAAGTTGAGTGCTAAAATCCGTCATGCTGGAAAAGGGGCTAAAATCATTCTAAGGGCACGTTTAGGCAACCACTCGCTTTTGCATTCTCGCAGCTAGAAGCTAGAAATCACCTCAAATTCCAACCTGGCGGCGGTTTTATGTCTGCCGCCTCGCAACGAAAACAGCAAATAACGTTAGTTCAGAAACGTTTGAGGAAATTGTTTCGTCATGAGGAATTCTTTATATTATTGGCACGGATTATAAGACTGCAAGTATTTACTCAAACGATGTCGGATTTACCTAATCCATTTAGCGTTGTAACCATGGCAATGTCACCTTTGCCATCGCGATTGAGTTCTAGCTGCGAGAATGCAAAGGCGAGTCGCTGCGTAAACGCGCCCTAGTACTCCTCGTTTCTAACAGAACTCCTTATATGCTCCAATATATGCGCCTGTTATCTATTAACATTAAACCTAATCAAAAAGCTTATAGTTTTCATAACAACGAAAGTATTCGACGGTATTAAGGCTACCAGTCAGCGCCCACCTTGGCGAATTATGTGCTGCAAAATATGCCCCTATAAGGATTATGAAAAATATCTGATTTTCACGTGATGATACCTCACTCATAAATCCGATGATGTGTAGATCTGGGGAAGCCGTGTTATTGGATTGAGTGTAGCCAACGGTCGAATTTGTATTTCATTGTGTTCATTAAAAGGGCGAGCAAACTTTCTGATTTGGCCAAATACTAGAGACTATACAAGGGTTCTTCATGTAGGCCTACTCATGATTGACTGGATGCTTTTTTGTCTTTTTCGTTTAAGTCCATACGAATGCACGTAAAGTTAGACTTTCACAGTCCGACACCCTATCATTCACGGTCGGTTACGTTCTTGTTGATTGTCACCCTCTTGATGGTATTCGTCACCTTTTCCACCCTCCGCGAGACAAAGCAATACAAGTTAAGTGAGCCAATATTCTGTCCTCCTGTCCGAGGCTTTTCAATTTTTGCAGGAGGTAGATATGTACGATAAGATGTAGATTTGGGCTTTGGTTACCATCTACGTAATATGTGGTGCAAAGGCATCCCGAACCACTGCACTGTGACTAAGGTTGGCACTAACGACCAGGCTGTCGACGCGCCACTAAGCCTCAATTCCCCCCCCCCCCCCCCTAACCTTTCAGACATAATGTCGTGATCGCAGGCCCGGACTTTCATCATCGTGTACTTACTGCAGTGCAAGGTGTATGTGTCGACGATATGACTTAGCTGCGTATTCATCGAATGCATTCTCAGCTCCCGAATTTAAAAGTTTAGGAACTGATATCATTTTACTCAACAAATGATTTATACTATTTTAGATTCTGGTTGGCCATTCGCGCGTATTTTCGGAAAATGGATTGATCATGCCTGGTAAAATTTCTCATCGAGCAGACGAACCAATATGGCTACCGTGTCGCTCGCTTCATCGTTTTCCCCACGTGAAAAACGTTTGAATTTACAGGCTAGGAAGATTGTTTAGAATGTCTTCTAATACATCAAGGCTCTGTACTCAACACGGATGCTGAAACAACAAATTCAAGAGGACGGCATTGCCACTGACGTACTCGGAGAACGGTAAGACGTACCTAGTCAGTAGCAAAAACCGTACCGACAGCCAAGGTAGGGTTAGGCCTAACGTCGCAGACATTATGTACGCCAGACTCTCAATGCGTGTACAAGGTTCCAGTCACCGCCAACATTAGTGCATACGCGTGACAGGCGATTGAAAACGATCATAAAATACAGATTTTCGAGTGGCCAACCAGAACCTAAAATAGTATAGAGCTTACCTTCACAACTTCCATCAGCTTTTGGCTGGTAGCCTTTCTTACACACGCACAACTTTTCCTTAGTTGTGGTAACACAAATTTTATTCCCGTTGCAAGCTTTGTCTGGACATTTTTCGGCAGAATCAACTAAAAAACAAATAAAGTAAATATTTGCGAATCACCCTCACGTAAAATGACAAGTATTACAGAATATAGAAAAAAGGGAGGGGGAAAAAGAACACATTTTACGAACGGTGCGAACTAAGATTACGGTATATAAAAAAAAGGCCTTTCAAATAAAAAGCCATACGTATTAACAATGATATAACTAATGAATTTATTCTTCGACATGAATTTCTTGTGTTCGCGACAAGGCTCAAGAAATCGTAAAAAAAAATTAGGCGCCAAGTAGGCTCCTTATTAAAATAGTCGCCAACCAGAAAGTTGGAATTTCGTAAAAAAAAAATTATAATTGGTACTAAGTAGGTACATTTTATTACTAATTATTGCTAATTGCCTATCAGGGTCGTAATTAGGGGATGAGGGCTGAGGCAGAGGGATCACTACCCCGGCCCTACGCTAATGGGGGCCCCCCGAACAGTACCGGGAATCCCGGAACAGTACAGTCAACATATCTTTAAAAAAAAAGGAGACAGGGCGAAACTACAAATAAAATGGTAAAAAAAAATAGGCCTCAAAATGTTGGGTTTGCCCGGGACCCCAGAAATGTAGTTGCGGCCCTGTTGTCTCACTAACATCATGGACTTATACATGTACTGTCACACTACCAGCTCCATGACTGACTGATGAATACTACAATCAGCACACACTAACACTCGAAAGTTAAATGAAGCAGAGAATAAATAGTGCTGTTACATCGTTGACGTGGGGCACGTGATATTCCAGAAATAAAAATCGTTGGGGAAAAAAATCGCCTTAAGTGGCTATCTCCACAAGGAATCCCTTAGGGTTAACTAAACTAGGAAATCTATCATACGTTATTCTAGTGGAATACGCAGCAATCCAACTGCAAAAAAATAGAAACTGTTTTGTGGCAGTGGCAAAGTTTACTGTAGATAATCTTAAAAAAAAAAGGTGTAGATATCAAAAACACGAACACTGTACACTTGATGAGTAAAATCGAGATACCTTACACTTCGAAATTGGAAACTTTCTCTCACTTTTCGTCAAGGGTTAAACAATTTTAAAATAAAGCACAGCGCACACTACTGCAGTAACTTTCACATGGAAGCTGCTATTCCATAGTTGAACATAGTTAAAGTTAAACTGTTGGGAATGAAGAGAAAATTTCTAAGCTTGAAACAATGTACATTTGCAGCAGTGAACAATAAAATAATAGAACAAGTTAAGTAGCTAAAAAAAAGTTCTCCAAAACTTTCCTAATTTACGACTGCCTCCGGTCTGGGAGTCTTTTACCCCCTATAGGGGATTGTCTGGCGCCACTACTAATTACTTAATGCATGTAACGCATGGGTACTTACTATACAGGCGTAAAAAAACAAGGGTGGCAACAAGGGTGAACGTCGCTCTATAAGTCCTCGCGACATGTTAGGCTTTTGATTGGTCTAAATAAAGAAGGTTCCACCTACATACACTATTGAAAGAAACCACTAATGGAGAGCGAAAAATCTCGGATAATAATGCGATTTTTAAAAAGATTTCAGTTTTCATCGGTTTCTATAGCAATCCTAGGAATTTTCTTCACGATCAGGTAAAAGTATGTGCTATTATACAAATTTAGGTTTGCAGAATAACAATGTTAACCTTGATCAATATCAGTATATTTGCAAATTTGCCGCCCCTTTGGTTTTCCCGCCCTGGGCTGGTCCTGGGACCTCCCCCCCCCCCCCCCTCTGTAAATCCAGCAAAGGAAAGAAGAAATTGGAGATAAAGTGAAAGAGATTTAAAGCTGAAATGTCTTTGAAATGGGAGTCAACACGAAGACGTAAGGAAGAAGGGAGCATCACTCTGAATTTTTTCTTGTCAAATCGATCCCAAACTGATCAGTCAAAAAAGTTAAATCAGTCATGCTGTAGACGAACGATTATTAATGCCAAGTTAAGCAGTATTTTGAATGAACTGGTGATGCATGGTAATTGACTGTATAGTAGTTTAGATATTTAATGCTGTACAGTCAATTACTATTGTCGTATAAAAATCACAGGTGTCACGTAGCAATCATTTGGTTTGGAATGGAAAGAATTATAGTAAATATACCTGCTGTACAAGATATGTTATTCGCAGCGACTTCGTATCCATCTCCACATATACACTTTGGAGTTGTAGCGTCACAATCATCACACGTCATCTTGTAGTCGTCACAAGTGTAGCCTGGAAAATAAGTAAGAAGGGAAGTTAATGCAGTTTCAAACGGGTATGTTAGTACCCTACGGATTGCACTGTATGAATTGTCCGTCTGTATCTAACTAAAAGTGTACTTCGGATTTTGCCTGAATTGTGACTTAACGGACTTGTATATGCTAACTGCTACATTCCAGCCGGAATGAACGGCAATTGAAAGCGAAAGGGCAATACACCATATTCTAATCAGAAATACGGCACCACGAATTTATAGGAATTATGAAACTGGTATGTGCACTAATGTATGAAGTGGAAACGGAGCCAGTAGCACAGGCGAAAAAGGTAATAGAAGCTTATATTTTGGTGTCAATCAAATTAACGGGCGACACCATCATCAGAGAAATAAAAGAATAAGAAAAGAATATTCTTTTATTTCTCTGATGATGGTGTCGCCCGTTAATTTTATTGACACCGAAATATAAGCTTCTATTACCTTTTTCGCCTGTGCTACTGGCTCCGTTTCCACTTCATACAATTTATAGGAAGTTACATTCCTTTAAATTATTGGTGGAAGTGAATGACAGTGGATTGTTACTATTAATCCAGGATCTCAACATATATCGGAAGTTATTTTCCACGTATATGTTGATAGTCCCATGCTTAGTTATAGTCATTAACAATGCCATTATTTAACAGGATTCGTTTTTTCGTTCGTTAGATAAATTTTCAAAATATCATGTGAACTGAAAAATGTTTTTGCCTTTACGAAATTGGGCTGTTAGCATATTTTGATTTCGAGTTAATTACAACTTAAGTAGCTTTTTAAATTAGATATACTTACTTTTGCACTGTTCAATTTTGTTGGGTTCAGTCTCAGAGTAGATAGGTTTATAACCAGGTTTGCAATCGCATTTGAACGAATATCTTGATTCGACGTTATGACATTCAGAATTGGTTGGACACTCGTTTTCTTTTTCAGCACATACGTCGAATTTGTCTAGAATAAAAAAAAAAAATTGCCTGAGTAACTCAACTGAATTCAGCTGGTAGACCATTCAATAGGCCTAATTAGTCTCATACTCCTGGAGTGCTCGTAGAGATCAGTGGTAACCACAGGACACAAAAAAGGCAACATGCCAATTAGCCTGGTTTTGGAACTTTGGCGTTAACCAAAAAGAGGTTGAAGCATAAAGTGTTGTGCGTGATGTGTGTCAAATCCAAGGTCAAATCGATATACCTTCAACCATTAAGCTACCCGTTAAGAATGAAAAAATTAAAATCATGAGTAAAGTGAACGCAACATACGGCATGTAGCAACTGACAGGATTAGACTTAGATGAAAAGTGAAACAGTGTTTCAGCAGAACTTCGGTTTTTGACTCATCCGAGGCAGTCGTAAAGAGAGAAAGAGAGAAATCTAGCTTCCAAAGGCTTGGGTGAGAAGTAAAATGGTGTTTCAGCATAACTTTTGTTTTTAGTCACTATTAATAACTTCATTCGAAGCATTCGGAAGGAGGGAGTGACCAATCCGGCTTCCAAAGGCCACATAATCCTGGCTACACCTAAGATGCATATATTAGCGTTTCGATGATTTTACATTTAGAATTTTCTGTAACTGTAGTTTTAATGGTAGTTTGCATGTGTTAAATCTGTTAAAAAAAAAATGACTGTTCGTCAACCTCTTTGTGTGAGCAGTTCTATCTAAACAGTCACTACCACATTGTTTTAGCCTAAAATGTTGAACTGCCAGTTCTCAAGGAATGATCATATTATTTTGTGACCTGACGCACGGTCAAGGAATTCTTCGAACTGTAACTAACGGACCTTATCAGGTATTTTCACTTTAATGAGAAAAAAAAGGAAAAAAAAGACCGCGTATAGCTGATTGTGGTAAAAACAGTATTTCAGTATTTTGAATGTCTTTGGCCATAATAAACCCAATTCTTCTGCTTTGCAATGAGTAAGATGATATAGATGTTGCATAAGGTGGCAATACCAATCAGAAGTGACTATATGTGGTATTACCCGATAAATAGTTTCGCCTTGGTCCCTCCATCTTGTTTATAATACAACGTCGTATTGCCGTTGCAAATAATATTCGATCCCTAGTTTAAGTACAGATAATGTTTCTCAAACACTCGTTGCATTCCCAAGCTGATAAAAACACCTTGCACAAACGGTATGTTTTTTTTTCAGTTCGGAAGACAACTCGTGATTATCGAAAAATAATCGGTATTAAACTAGGCTCTTGTGGTGTTACTTGGTAAAAGATAGGTCGCGAAGCATTACTTTTTTCCTTCACTGCTGGGCCCTAATCTCACGATTCCATCCAGTTGTATCCTGGGTTCGAAAGAATAGGACACAATGGTTCATTTGCTCCCTGGATGCCCAAAGTATGGCCAACAAAAGTCCTAGAGGCACAAAAAGTTGCGCGTCTTAACCTCTTCACACAGCTCTGAGTTTCAGCACAGTGAGAAGCACATTCAGAAGAACCCGAGCAACACTAACAATATTTCTGTAGACAACGCTTTGAAAAACTCACGCGACAAATTTAACCGATAATAACATTCATTTCGCAAAAAAGGTACATTTTATTCCCATTCTTAATACTTGCTGAGCAAGACAGACGGTAAAGAGTACGGGATACAACGATGGATAAAATCATCGGATTAACATGACTACTTGAATGCAAGTGGCTTCAGGAGTTGATAACTTGTAACAACTTGATAGGATTTTATGTGTGAGATTACAAAGGAACCTAGACGGAAAACGACTGAGATAAAAGGATTTGCCTCTAACCACGCTACTTCTTCATCGGATTTGGTACCGTACGGTCTGCTTTTCTTAAGATTTTCATGGGTATGTCGGGCCATATCAAAACAATGTTGATTAGGAACCCCATTCCATCAACCCATGAAGCCAACCCCTCACCCCTGCAAAAAAAAAAATACAAAATACAAACGTACAAGGTGGTTCACAATTTAGAACGCAAAAAAAAAAAAACCCTTAAAAGGTTTGCTAATCAAATGAAAATCTTACCACTGCACTCCAGGTCAGCATTAGTTGAAATATTTTTGTATCCCGGAAGGCATGCACATTTACTATCCTTGCATAACTGGCGATCTCCACAAGTTATCAGTCCTTTTATTTCACACAAGTTCATATCTAAAACATAAATAAGACGCAGTGCATTCGTTTACAAACTCCAAGCATCATTAAATAACAAACTGTCATAAATGTTAATTAGTTTCTACTTCAAGTTTCTTAAAATTAAAGTAATAAAACACCTTACTGTACATAAAATACACAAAATAAATGATAAAAAAAAAATCTCTTTAAATTACTGCAAGTGGTACAATAGGAAAAAAAAAAAACTTAGAATATAACTAACGTAGTCAGTAGCTTCCAATGACGGACATAAGGGAGGCGCCAGGTTCCATACAAAGCAAATACAATTAAAAAAATTGCTGAAATAGTTGTCGAAAACAATAAAACTAGTTCTTACTGCTACATTCCGATGCGCAATTGACCATATAGGGAACAACGCAGGCTGATGACTGACCTTCTGAATTATTACGGATAGGCTAGGTATAATAAACTGAATACTTTAGCTTCCATCGCATAATGACCAAAGTCATTTCGTCGCATAAGAATCGAACATGCACGCAAGATGGCGTAGGAAGTGGCTTATAAGTTTATAAGTTTAGTTTGTTGCAAACGCAACCGGAATGGCAAGGACCTTGTGGTCACTAACTGCCATCCGAAGTTACAACAAAAATTAAAAATTGTAAAGTTTAAAAGTTTAAAACGAACACGGTTGCCCGGTTGCAAAGGAAGGGTTGCAAAGGAAGGTTGCAAAGGAAGGGTTGCTGCTGCTAAATGACCGGCCCTGCTAAACCCAGCTGTACAAAAAGTGACGTCAAACCGATTTTGCATTTAGCATCCTCAAAACGTCTTCTGAATGTTGCGTTAATTATATCTGTGCTTGACCAGAGCCTCCTACATTAAAGGCCGTATCAGAACAAGTAAAATAAGACGATTAAAATGAACGGTAGAGGTCGGTTGTTAGGTACTGCCATCTCAACACCAAGCGACGTAATTGCAAACTAACCGACGGGGTTTCCAAATTCTGTCAACTGATGACGTCACTTGTCAAGGTTGCCGCGTCGGCGCTATTCGTACCAGATTTTCGCGGAGCACTGTGGGAGCCAAAGCTGATACGGCTTTTACTGTAGATGACTCTGGCTGGACGTACAGCAGAAATCATGTGTAGGGACTCTGAAAGTAGATTTTCGCACAATTCATATGTTTCGTTACCGAAACCGAAACTGAATTCCAAATAAATCCCAACTAGCTTTTGCCTTTGCTACGAAACATGTAAATGTTTTTTAAGACATATCTTACGGCATTGATCCAGCAACGATTTTTTCTTAACCCGTGTAAGTATGTTTTTTACTGAAGAAAATCCACCTGAAGATTGGAGAATTTCTGTGCAAAATAAATTACATGCAAACAAAGGAACACCAGCAGTCCATTTGGATTATAAAATAAATATAAATAAATACATAATTCTTTTTTTTGCAAAATGTGTAAAAGGACTGGAAAGGGCACATGTGCCACTAACATCCAACCTAAATTAAAAAGAAAAAACTACAATTTATGCTTTTAGTAACGGGAAGGAAAGGAAGGATGGATAAGGGCACGACTGCCTTATCACCAAGGTTAGAACTGCAGGGAACCGATGGCATCGCCAGTGATGTAGGCAAGGACTAACAGGAAAGGCAAGAACACTACACACAAAAAATGTAAAATATGATCACTAAGACCAGCGTCAGCGTCAATATAAAAAGTAAAAGGTTTAGTCAAAAGTCAATAAATTTAAAAAGCAATAAAGGCATTAAAAATTAGAAGATTATAAAAAAAAAGAACAGTATCTGTACAACCACCAAAACACCGTTGCTGCCGAAAAAGAGAGAAATGGAAACCTCGACTAGTGCAGAGCAGTGGATATTATCTACGTGATATAATTAAATAAAGAAGTAGTGAACGTGGGGCTTTAGAGAAACTACGGGTTTTAAGCTTCGTACGTGAGGATGCAACAAGCATAGATGCAATGCGAGTGGACAAACCAACGGCTTTTTAGTAAAATCAACCCAATATATTCCTCCGTGCCAACAACATACAGTAACGACCTCGATGTCTTCTATACCGGCAGAAAAACGACAGGCGATTACGCATGCAGCTCGTGATATCTACAAGTAGTTCAATGTAAGCAGGACTATAACGTAGCTGCTTCATACACGCTAAGTCTATATCCTTGCTCTCGAAAAGTATTCCTATCCCTTAAGAGAAAAAAAAAAAGGTACTATTCCCTAAAGAGACATCTGAGAGTTGTAAGAAATATGTTAAACGAAGAACTATATTTTATGTAACATGAAGCAAGGAAAGAAAAGTATATAACTTAGCAAAATATTTCTATCCTAAGAGTAAAGATAGTTCCTATTGTACGTTAAGATAGGGAAAGAAATAGATATAGCATAAAAAAAAATGTGTATGTCCTTTGGGTAAAAAAATATCAGTCAACATTAAAACTGTAAGCACGACGTATAGGTTTTTTGTTTGTTTATATATGACAAATTTCGACCATGTTTTAGTTTATTTTTAATTGTAAAGAGCTAGCAGTGTTAACGGGTTTTTTTTTTCATCTTATATAAAAAAAAATGAATAGAAATCCAACCTTTCAAAATTCTTTTGCTATATTGTTTCTGCTTTTTCGTATGACAAACCGTTAATTTGGAAGCCATGTTTACCCTACTGGCAAAAAATTATCAAGCATGCAAAATGAAGTAAATAGTTTGGAATTTACTTACTTTTACAACTGCCTTTGTCGTAATATTGGCTATCTCCACATTTGCAAATGGCAGTAGTGCAGCCGTCAGTTGCGCATATTCGACCTCCTGTGCATGATACCTGGCCACAAGGATTTTTCAAACACTCGCATTGAGTGCCGTTGAACCCATCCACGCAGGTGCAGTTGTTTGGACCGATGCATGTTCCACCATTCTTGCAAGGCTGGTCATCACATTGATCTAAAAATACAAAGCAAAGTTGAAAAGGGTGACGAGTTGGATGCTTTGTTGTTTAAAAATATGAGTGGTGATTATGGGTCGACTCCATAAAATTCATCCTTGGCACAACAATATTAAAAAACGCAATATTTCTGCCCACATCACACGGGGGGCCGTCATCAGGCACATAAACACAGAGAAAAACGAGGGAGGTTTAAGACCAGTGTTTGTTAGGTTCTAAACCTCCCTCGTTTTACTCTGTGTTTATGTGCCTGATGACGGCTCCCCGTGTGATGTGGGCAGAAATATTGCGTTTTTTAAAATTGTTGTGCCAAGGATGAATTTGATGGAGTCGACCCATAATCACCACTCATATTTTTAAACAAAGTAAAGTGTTTTTATTTACAACCAACCAACAATCAGGAAGGTAAATTAAAGTACCCGTGTAACTTCTGCTGAAACCAATGCCTTTGCATACAACCAAATTATTGTCTTCCACATTAAAAAGGTTCAGTGTGCATACATAGACGGTCTAAAAATGCGAATAAGGTGTCGGACGAAATCAACTTGTTAACCAGGATGTTGTTTGTCTTTTTTGCTGTCCGAGATTGATTCTAAATCCCCCAAATTAGTGAAACCACGACCGCAACAATGATGCAACGCCACTATATGCGACCAAATTTATTTTCATTGAAGCCTCGAAATTTACTGAAATATCGATCAATAGTAGATTTGCTGCAAAGGTGAATCTCCTCTAGTGCTCAATAATGAGAACCAGCTAAACAACGGCAAACTAAGGCGCAAGTCAATAAATTGTTCCATGGCTTGCTTTGAGGGACCACGAACCTAAACTGGATTGCAGACGATTCTTCACAGCCTTTTCTGTAGACAATCCATTTTATTTACGTAATTTACTGTTGAGTGCATAATCTTTTTCTGTCTTTGAGTAACCCCTAAATGGGTATTTACTGGTGTTGGATTTGATAGTACCGGCTTGAGCACTTAACTCCAAGTTTAAAACAGACTGGCCGAAGCCTGTGCTACGGACGGGTGGTGTTTTACACATTGTTTGCAATATTGGGACGGTTTGCTCTCTCGTGTGTTTGTTGCGGAACGCGTGTATCCCCTTTGTATAATTTTGCGCACACTCGCTGATTTTGGCACGCTGCGCTCACTCAATAATAGCTTCTCTTGACCCGGACTTCATGCAGTCACATATGAATATGACAAAGTCCAAACCATCGGCCCGTTTAGCCCATCGGCTTCGTAATGTTTTTTTCTTGGAGAGGCAAAAAGTAAATTAGTACGTGCTGTTAGCGACAAAAAGTGCCAAAACATTTCAGTTCCGGCAACAAGCTGCATATTGCACATAGAAGCTGTACACACATTGTAGTTTCCAAATCCACCGGGAGACACTCCCGGAAGTGACGACGTAAGCCGTGATGACGTCATCAAAATGGCCACCGTGCGACATACTAAATGTCTATTATCTCCAAAATTAATCGATCAATCCTAACGTGCGACCTATTGTTGGAAAGATAATTTAATTTGCTAAAAGAAATGCCAGAACAATATATGCCATAAATTTGTTAGTTTTGGATTAATCTGAAGAAAATCATAAAATGACTGCTGTGTGAAATGTTAATTCTCAGTTATCTGCGGAACTAATCGATCAATCTTTTCGTGCGAATATCGTTGGAAAGGTAATTTAATTTGCTAAAAGAAATACCCTAACAATGTATGCCGTAAATCTATTAGTTTCTGAGTAATTTGAAGGAAAATATATTATGACGTCCTCAAAATTGCCATCATACGATATACGAAATCTCGTGTATCTCTGGAACTAATAGATCAATCTTGGATTAATTGGTTAAAAGAAATGCCAGAGCAATTTTGCCGTATATATATATATCAGTTTTTGTTTAATATTATAGCATCATAAAAATGACCGCCATGCGATATTACTAATCTGTGGTAACTCAGGAACGAATATATCAATCTGAATATATCAATCTTATCCTGCGACCAATTGTTGGAAATCTATATTTATATTTCGCTAATGAGCGGTGAGATATTAATTGCGATATTTATTAGAGCTTACTGACCTGTTACACCATGTGCTCAAACTACTCTACTTACATCTAACTTCTATACATCATGAACAAGTACCAGGACCAGTACCAGAACAAGTGCCCAACTACCCTATTGACCATTGTCAAATCACCGCACCGCAAGCAATGAGCACAAGGTGCTGGGAACAAGACCCCTCGAGCCTAAACGAAACGCTGTGTTGCTGAGCGGTGAGGGATCATGATTAAACAAACAAAGCTTCAACAATCAGGATGAGGGCGAGTGGGCTCATTCTTGGCACGGTAGCAAAGAAAAAGGGCGGGCGGCCGACAATGAGAACGGATATGCGCTCTAACAATTAGAAACAAGCACTATTGTTTCAATAATGCAGACTATTACAGCCGAGTTGAAAAATTTCAAAGTTCGTTGAGTAACACTGCGTTGCCTTCCAGTGAAAAAGTTATTTACTTCCTTAACAAAACAAAACACCAGGGATTCCAAGAGAGGAGGAGGAGGGGTGGGGGTAGGGTTTCAAACCATACAATGCGAGAATACACGGGGTAGCAGTGCAGGGGACGCGGGACGGGACAGAGAACCATGGGGTCTGCAGGTGGGTACCTCACCACAATGGTGAATGTGAGGGAGAGGGGCGGATGGGGGCTCGAAAAGGGGAGGGTTCGCCATCTGTTTTCATTTCATGTTCTCACATGCGGGAATCAGCTACTCGAAGAAGGAGACAGGGGGGCAGTCGACCCCCTTTTCATTCCATTCTACCCATTAGTACAGTATTTCACTCAGGTACTGGCTAGACTGGCGTACACTACAACGGGGGTACAGCTAGTATAATTTAATTTGCCAAAAGAACTGCAAGGACAATGTATGCCATAAGTCTCTTTTGTTTAATTTGAAGAAACACAAATGTACGTAATTATTGCCACTTTATATTTGTAATTAAAGTTGGTTTTGTTCTGCGGTTTGTTATCTGTAATGCATTCACTTGTGCTGCGATTGATAATATAGAACATAACAGCCTTCAGTACATCGGCGAACTCATTCTATGGAACAGGCATGTCTCATCTTTCACCCACCAGAAGGTATGTCTGTGACAACCAGTCTCAACCTAGGGCAATCAAAGAATAACGCAGGATAGGTTTGCCCGAGTTCTCCACAAGTCTTCCTCATACGACTAAATGGCCATGCGTTGCACCCTTACCAATGGTTGAAAAAAATAAACCATTGATACACCCGTGGAAATGATGGACTGGTCAGAATCCACCATAAGCAAGGCTGACCACGAAGGTAAAGTGTTATCCTGGGTAGCCGTCCATTCCCGTCAAAACATCCATGAAGGTTAGAAGGGTAAATGCACATCAATTCTGCTCCCAATATATGATGTGAATTCCTCATCCTTGGTTCGCCGGGCCATGAACATGATAATAAGTATTCTTAAGAAGATCAATCCATCACAGACACCAGTTTAAGGCCGATCAACCATCACAAACTACACATAGAAATTATGGCTGTAATTTCAATGATTGGTTGTGAGTTAGCAGGTAGTGGCTAGAATGAAAACTTTGTTGAAGCCTTTGTTGCAACACCAGGAAAGGCAGACAGCATTCTAAAGTCATCGGCGGATCGCACGTAAAACAAAGTAGGTATGCACACAAGATTAGCATCGCAGGCCATCAAAATCTGCAGAATGAGGTTATCAGAATCAGGGTGATGACTTGGCAGTTCAGACAGCCGTTTAAGAGGAGGCAACAAGAATCGGCTGAATTGATATTCTGGGATGGATGACGTAGCCTTTATAGATTTGCAATTGTACTAAGAGAGGTACGAGATGTCGTATTAAACGACTTTCTTGTACACTACCGTGTGACTGTGAAGGTCATTGCTCAAGTGACGCACTGAGAACAATACGGCACAGCTTTAATAATTTACCGTTTCCAAAAGAGCCACATATGAAGCGGCAATAATTACATGCACATTCAAATTCAAACAAAAACTAAATTATTTACGAGATACATTGTTCAGGCATTTCCTTTAAAAGATTAAATTGTCTTTCCAACGATAGGTCGCAAGATAAGATTGATCAATTAGTGCCGGAGATACACGAGATTTAGTATATTGCATGGTCGCCATTTTGAGGACGTCATAATATGCTTTCCTTCAAATTACGTAGAAACCAATAGATTTACGGCGTACATTGTTCCGGCATTTCTTTTAGCAAATTAAATTACCTTTCCAACGATAGGATGCACGAAAAGATTGACCAATTAGTTCCGGAGATAATTGAGAATTGGTTTATCGCACAGCAGTCATATTATGTTTTTCTTCAGATTAAACCAAAACTAACAGATTTATGGCATATATTCTTCATGCATTTATTTTAGCAAATTAAATTATCTTTCCAACAATAGGTCGCACGATAGGATTGATCAATTAGTTCCGGAGATAGTAGAGATTTAGTACATCGCGTGGTGGCCATTTTGATGACGTCATCACGGCTATACGTCGTCACTTCCGGGAGTGTCTCCCGGCGGATTTGTAAACTACAACATGTGAGCAGCTTCCATGTACGATATGTAGCTTGTCGCCGGAATTGAAATGTTTTTGCACTAACAGCATGGACTAAATAGCGTTTTCAATATTTAACCGAGCTTCATTAGTGCTTATTGTAATCGTCTCCAGCATAACCTTTAGCCAGTGGTGTAATAGCAACAGTTGCATTTATCTGAAGCATTGTTTTATCCATTACTAGCAGCTGTACCCAGCTTCGCCCGGGGATTTGTTTGGCCCGTGGTTGTTTCCCAGTATTTGCTCGGTGCTGCCTGATCGTTCACTGCAAGTTAATTTTTCTTCGTTTAATACTCCTCCTTTCCGCCAATCCTGTCCCTCCCCTCCCCCTTTTATCCCGTCCTCTCCCTCTCCTGTCCTTTTCCCTCCCTCCTCTTTGCTACACTTACTTGAATTTGTATAGTTACTGCCCATCCCCCTTTTGCGAGGTATTGGGCAAATTAGTATTCCAAACAACCCCCCAGAAATTCTCTTTTAGGTTCAGTTAATGTGTCATAGTATGCTTAATGGTAACAACTCACTCCCCCCTCCCCACTCCCAGTCTTTCGCTGTGGCTTAAGCGATGCGTACCGTGTGAAAAATGACTGTGCATGACGTCATTTAAAACTTGCCGCTGAGGTTACCGTGGTATTTGGTTAGAAGGATAATTTTTGTATCCTCCACCTTCTCAATCAAATATTGGAGCTAACAGAAGCAGAAGCGGGCATTCCCCGTTCAGGTCCCATACCACGGTGTTTGGTTAGAAGATAATTTTCGTATCCTTCACCTTCTCAATCAAATAGTGGAGCTAATAGAAGCATTGCCCCACAAATGGGTATTCCCCGTTCAGGCCCCTCCCCACTCCCAGTTTTTTCGCTTTGGCTTGAGCAATCCGTACCGTGTGAAAATTATCTGTCCTTCGTACATAACGTCATTTAAGACATGCCTTTGCGATGACCGCGCAGAGCAAATTGTTAGTCGAGGTAACAATGTGCCAATTTCAACTTCTTTTTAGGGCAACAACGTCCCAGTTTCAACTTCAAGCCAAAGAATTGACACACTCGCACGTTTTCATTGTTCCCTTTCGGGGGTCGTCGTTGTCGTAATTTCTGCTATGAGACTTTGGTTTACAATGTAAGAAGAAAGTAGCGTTTTCAATTTTTTGCCAACAATCAGTTAGTTTACAATCATCGAATCCCCTAAAGAGATTGTTGTAAGTAGTCTCCTAATATTGTTTAGTTCATATTGTTTGATCCCAGCAGCTGCTTGTACACGTGTCCATCTACCCTGACTGCTCGAATTTAATAATACAGATAATTACAAACAAAAACGTCAGTTGTGCCGTAAAAAGGGGTTATATATGATTGAATTTTCACTTGTTAAAATGTACACGGATAAAAATTGATCATTTTCAATTGAAATAATAAAATGTACAATTGAGAAAATTGCATCTGTTTAAGTGCTGTTGCGCTTTACGTTTTAAATATATGATTCGTAAAGCACAACAGAACTTAAACAGATGCAATTTTCTCAATTGTACATTTTATTATTTCAAGTGAAAATGATCAATTTTTACCCGTGTACAATTTAACAAATGAAAATTCAATCATATAACCCCTTTTTACGGAACACCTGACGTTTTTGTTTGTAATCCGTGTACCTGTTTTACGGCTATGGCGTCGCACAACAAAGGTTTATGCATGCTGTTGATTGTTGGTGGCCACTTTGAAACAATTCAAGTCAGCTTTGAAAGCCTGCATCTGCGAAATAAATACGCAATTCTATCGCTTTTAGCTGCCAATTTCGAGGTCGTCGAAATTAACAAGGCAGCTTAGTTTGGTTTAAAAATATATGCGTTTAGCTGAAACACTAATTCTTTCATTTTACCACTCAACAATCAAATTTTTAGCAAAGACATAAAACGTGCTAATGTATGTGGAGTTTGGTGAGTGGCATTGTTCCCTAAATACAATGGTTAAAACAATGTAAAACAATCAAAATGCACGTTTAAGGTCCCGTAACTCCGGAATGGATGGACCAATCGAAAAGGTGGTCCATGTAAGGTTGAAGCCCAGGGAAATTTCTGGCTCAGATCATGTTTCAGATTTTAGGTAGGTGCAGTAGTTTTTTCTGAAACCGTGTCAGCCAAGAAGAAGAAGAACAAGAACCAGAACAACAACAACAACAAGAAGTGAACAGTTTTCAAATTTCCGTGTGGCTCCCTACGTTTACTCTGGCACAGAATTGCATAAAAGTTGGTGTAAAGTTTGGAAAAGTTGCTATCTACTATCTGGCCAAGTTTGGTCGAAATATATTGAATAGAAACGGAGAAATTAATAGTTTCAGTTTGGCTGGAGAGGCGACTTCAATCATATACGTATATACACGGCTATCGCCGTGTATGATAAAATAATGTTGAGAAATATTGCGTGTGGTTGGCGACTGTTATTGATGAACGCAACAAATACCGACTCGCTCCTTGTGTAATGTCGACGCCAGTCAATGTTTGGTGGACGTTTCGGACAAAGATCATGGCTCGTCACTAATCATGATGTCATTTATTGTTGAGGTTTTGTTGCGTTATTGTTGGTGATTTTTGCTGATCGTTGCAATTGGTGGTTATTTGCTAATTTAGTGCATTTAGGGTTTTATTTCGCCCGTGGTTTTTTTCCTAGTTATCCGTAGGTGTGGCCTAAACGTTGAATGCGACACACAATTTCTCTTCTAGAATAGTTCCCTTTTCCCCTCATCATCTTCCTGCGCACTTCCTCCCCATCCCTGTCCTGTTCCATATCTCTCGTCCCCCTTTGCTTACATCCTCTCCCTCCGCTCTCCGCTCATCATCTCCCTGCGCTCTTCCTCCCCGTCGCCAATCTTCCCATCAGTAGTGGTAAAATACGATATTCGGTTACATCATGAGTCCATGAAAAGTTCCGTAGGAACGATGAGTAACAGACTTCTATTAGGGTGGTGTCCTAGCGTTTGACCGAGGACAGAGACTCGCCTCGACAACCATTGGAACTAAACAACGAAAACTTTCAATTTAAAAAACTAGATGGCGCCAGTAATATGTGCTTTTTAAAACTTCAGTATCATTTACAGCTTGTTTGTGGGCTCTCAATGTTATTCATCAATTCTTATTTAAAGTATTCTTTGGAATTCTCAGACGAATAAAACTTATTAAGCTATGTTCTAAACTATTTTCGATATTATTTTTAACCATCACGAAGCAGTTTGGTTACAAAGAACGCCATGACATGTGTTATGTAATGTGCCACTCGTGCTTCAACTAAAAAGTGAAATCTTCCAAGTCAACTGCCAGAAAGGGACAGATGAGGAAATTCAACTTTATAAACAACAAGAAAATAGTTTGATAATATGGCAAAAAATGTTTGCTCACTTAGTACAATTATTTTGTTGGTGGTCCGTGTTCATACTGGAGATAATCCCCTAAACAGTAAAATTTGTGGTAAGGCATATCTACGATTATCTGTTGCACATTTTAAGTCTAAAGACAGGAAGCTGATTATATCTAAAGTGTGACACGTCGTATTATGATTTGTGAGATTTTCTGCTGCATTTTCTACATTCTACGACAAAACAGTGAGAAACTGTTTAAATGTGGAAACCAAGTAAAGCCTTTTAACTGAAGCTCATGTTTAGTTGCGTTTGGGGGCGAGACGTGTCTTAATGTTTTTGTGACGAGAAGCCTATTAAAAACATAGTATGAGGTACTGCAATTTCTGGTGAATGAGGCTTGTTGCAACGTAAATGAATTTTTTCTACCGATCGTTCCTTAAATCAAGTTTGTAGTACGCAATTATCTTATTTAACGTCAATATCAGACGATGTATACTCATATACAAAACGGTGTGAAAACCTGGAAATGCAACCGTAGTGGTGCCGCTTTTCATACATAATTAAAAGAAATAGACAACTTTTAAATGCCAGATATTTTTATTAGTATCCGTTTTCGAAGTAAGAAATATTACAATGCATAGTCAACGTTTTTTTAATGAGACACTTAAGTGAAAATTAAGAAAAGCTACAATTTCGTTGTAAAAGTGTGTAGTGTGAATTGAAGTGTGAATTGTATGCTGCAGCATTTTTATTGAGAAGCCGTTTATTATCAGCACGGTCGAATTCTACTCTAGCTGATTTTGTAAGGTGTGTGCTACTTCAAATACTAAGCTTCAGCAGGTCCCCTTTTCGGCAAAACAGTGAATGACATTAAAAAAAATTCGTATGTTTTATAAAAGAAAATCCTGTAACTTTTCGTGTTTTTTTTCCTTCTATTTATGCTGTAGGTTAATTGCTAGAAAATTCTTATTCATCGCTTATACATGACACAGTGCAAGAGTGCACTTTTTTGGGTACTTCTACTCCGAAGCGGGGGGGGGGGGGGGGGGAGGAAGGCTCCTGCTTCAAAATCCTTTACACATTCACATCTCTTTCAAATTTGGTGTCACTGGTTATTAGTACTAAAAATTATTTAAAATATGAGTAATAGAAACCGTGCCAGTCTAAAAAGTGTTCGCTAATGAGAAAGCGCCTCCGTTACTATGTCCAGTAGCAAAGACAAAAAAAATTGTGGAGGGGGACGAATAAATCCACCTCGGGGTCTGGGGAAGAGCTTCCCTATAGAGCATTCCGAGGAACTGAAGCATTTTATGGTACAGTACATCACTGCCGAAACCGGCTTCTTTAGAGTACTTATTCATTTTACATATTCTGGCAGAATTTCTGCAGCATTATGACACAATGGCAGAAGAAGCATCGTTATGTCTTTGTTACACGAATCCTATAAAATATTTAGAGTGTGTCACTGCACCTTCTTATAAATGGAGCTTGTTACAGTGTAAGATAGATTCGTTCTGACAATCAATCCTTAGAATTAAATTAGTAGTACGAATTTCGTGTTTAACGAATGTGAGACAATACATATTTCAGTACACAATTGTGGGAAAACCTTAAAATGCATATTTTGTGATGCTGCATTCTAACCTATTTAAAAGAAGTCTTTTTTAAACGTTATTTTTATAAACCACCAGTTGTGAAGCACATAATAATGATGTTGCATAGCATATTTTACTTTGATGAGACACTTAAAAGCTTATTAATAAAGCTGCACTTTCGTTAAACTAGTTTTGAAGTATCGTAATTGAATGTGTAATGGTGTGAAGCCTTGGAAGTGTTAATTGTGTGGTGCTGCAATTTTACTTCTACAGTAACTAATATCATTGGGTTATTTAGCCTGTCGAGCAATGACCTAAATAACGAGGGAGGGGGGAGCAGGGCGGTCAAGCCCCCTTCCCCCCTAAACAAAAAGAAGCCGAGGCGTAATTTTTTCTTCGATATTGACCTTAAAACGTTTTATTTTTTTTATAGCCATAATAATTATACAGTATGCAAATGACGAAAATAGTCATTCAATAAAAATGAAGCGGTTGTGCGCTTTCTAGTTTTCCCCATGGCGGCTTACGTGTACGGTGTACGAAATTGTCCGGTGCAGGTGCAATAACCAAAGGATCTACAGCACTGAGATTAGACACCTGACACAAAGGACGAATGTTTGTCCCTAAGATCGGGGGAGGGGGGGAGGAAATGCATGACTTTACATAGGGGCACCTTGCCCCCCCCCCCCTCAACTCCCTAGTTACCAAATTCATTTCTGTTCCCAACAATAAACATGACTAATACCCCTTGGTTGGCAGTTGATTCCTGACACTGCCCGTAAATTAAAGAGTTCAGAGACTATCACCTATGCCTGTTCGTCAATTGATGACGAAGGGGGGGGGGGGGTGATTAAAATAGCTTATTTCTTGAAACGTATTACTTACTTGAGACGTATTACTTGAACGTCCCCAACCCAGGGGTGTTTTTTTTCTGTTTAGTTTAAGGAACATATATAAACTTTGTATGGGGGGAAGAGGCTGATGCTCCAATGTAAGCTCATGCAGTGGCCTCCATCTTAGGGACAAATCTTGGTTCGATTTGTCAGGTATGTATTCTCAGTGCTGTAGGACCTTTAATGGGTGCACCATAGAATTTCCTGCACCGTGCAGGAAAGACTCATGTGGGCGTGGGGGCTACATTGAAGTTGTAATAACACGCATCCCGTTTATCCAATTAGTATGCCATTTTCGGCTAACACGTTGTCTGTGTCATGCGTATACTATTTCCCCAATAGGAACCAAACGTCTAGTTCTCACCGGAAAAAGTTAATTTTTTATATCTGGGGGTTGAGGGGGATTGGGCCCCCAACGCAAGCTCAGTGGGTGGCCCCCATCTTAGCGACAAAACAAAGTCCTATGATTCAGGTGCCTAGTTCCAATAGTGTAGGGAATTTGATGGGGTGCAACGGACTTTTGGACCACCCTGTACATCCCAAACCCGACTAGGTTCACTTTTCTGCAAAACAACTACCTGAAGATTAAAAAAAAAATTAGTTTAACTTCGGTTTTATTTGCTATAGGTTATCTCACGATGGAAAGTAGCAACTGCTAGAAAATTATTAGGATTGGTAGTTGGTACCTGCCGACAGTGAACATGAGCACGAATGGTTTTCAGGGCACTTTTTTCTCCTAATGCAGACGGATGGGCAATTTAAAAAAAATGGATCGATGGCACAATAACAAAGCAAGCAATTATGAAAACTGAGCTGAAATTTTTTCAATTTTTTTATTAACTGTTAATACTTTACAATAATAATACAGCCAGGGGCATAACAGGCTAGGAGTGAAGAGTTGGAGGGGGAGGGGAGAAGGTTCTATTTTAAACTACGTGATATCCAAAATCGCGACCATAAAATTAAAAGAAAAAATTGTTTGTGTCTTCGGTTTGTGACCAGAGATATTTTCCGACCCGTGACCCACTTGACCCACTCGAGCCCTGACCCACGACCCACTTGACCCACCCACGAAAGAACCGAAATGTGGCCCACCGTGACCCATCCCACGCCATGAAAAAAAAAAATACAGTATGCAAATGCATTTCAAATAGTCAAATTAAAGCATTTACTACGGGTTTTTAGCATTCTGGGGAAAACTATTTTTGAAACAGTAAGAAAAATATTTTAAGAGTACTAGTAAGACTACAGAAGTGTCAAATAATGTACTTAACAAATTACCGTGGGTCGGTGGGTGAACGGTCTTGACCCATGATCCACTTGACCCACGATAAAAATGTAACCCATTTGACCCATGGGCCAGTTCCATCTCTGTTTGGGACGCTCGACCACTTCGACTTTTCCTCCCCTTCTGCTCCCCCCCCCCCCTTCCCTACAAGAAATCACCTTTTTGCAACCCCATAATTGGAAAGGACAACCCCCCGGATAATAAGTCTGCACCGTAGATCTTTGAAATAATATTCTAGTAAGTAACCCTACCAACCACAGGATAATTTTAAATGAACATTGAGAGATGATAGATTGATAGAACAAAGCGAAACACACATTGAAAAGGTTTAGATTACGTGGAAATAGCTCACTTTACTCGTTCAATCTACGCACCTCCGTGCTTCAGAAACGCAAACGTTTGACACCGTTTTAAAAACAAATCTATTGTTTTGATTTTTCATGCATCAAGTCAGTTAATACAACACCAATTTTGACACCGTTTTAAAAACAAATCTATTGTTTTGATTTTTCATGCATCAAGTCAGTTAATACAACACCAATTTTAAGATCTGTATGTGGTGTGTTGCAAAATACGTCGTCCTTTTAGGATATTTTTCAGTGCGTCCTTTTCCAGATCATCTCTATTCGCTCGAGTAGGTTTTCATGAACAAACTATGACGTCATGAACAAACATAAAGAGGGTTAAAAACAAAACTTTGACGTTATTTTTACAGGGTTTTACGAGTTTTTGAGGGTCATGATATCAAGTTAACAGCGATGAAAATAGGCCTATACTGTGCGGAATTTAATTATCTTTCGTTTGGTCCTACTCCCATGTGGTGCTTTGGTTCCAGAGGAGTAGACGTACTAACACACACGCACATCGTACGTCCTTAATGAGTGAACTGAATCTGCGTTCGAAATATTCAGCACCGTTTGGCCGTTTTCTGGCAGGGCAAGTGTGCTGTTGTCCTCCAAATCGTTTGGTCCTAGCGGTTTGAAAATTTCATTTATCGACGGCGACGTTGCCACACGGCCCGACTGATATGGAGGAAATGACTAGATAACAAAGTTATTGGCCAACAGTAGTTTTAAGAATTCGCTCCCCCACTCCCTCCCCTAACAAAAAAAATGTCATACAGCAGTTGTTTTAAATATTTCCCCCCCCCCCCCCACAGGGCCGGATTTATAAGTAGGCCCGAGAGGCCCTGGTTCTATAGCGGCACTTTTTTAGGGGCGGCATCACGTGAGAAAAGATGGTGCGAATTTTGCATGCCCTCCACCTTTCATGAAAAGTTATTAACTAAATGCTGACGCCATCCATTGTTAGAATAAAGCTAACCGTATATCAGTCTAAAAACGTATGCCGCATCCCATCAAGAGATGACGCTATAAATAAGTTGTTGCTATCATGTGTAATACATATAAATAATACTTTCCACCAACAGTAACCGTACCATGTAACCGTAACCATGTAGACCGATTTTGAGGTTGACAACGGCTCATTTTCAAATGTCTGCGAATAGTTCAGGGTACAACAATTCGACGTTTTTTTCTCTCTTTAACTCAATGTCGTATCAGTACTGATTGAGTGCATGATCGGTGCTATACGTTAATAAGGCCCACACTGACTTTTTCTTTAAAACATAGTTACGTTATTTACGAGCCTTTTTTAATGCATGGCCACTTTGTGTGTTGGTTGGTTGGTTGTCATACGTTGATCATAATAGCGAAATAAAACGAGTAACCATGAACAAGTGAAACTAAGCGGCGCTCCGAAAAAAACAAACAAAAAAACAGGGGAAGCAAGGAAAGAAAGGCACAAGGTCCGAGTAAGAAAATAAGAAAGAAAATAAGAAAAAATTAAGAAAATCCCTGAAATTTCTTAATTTAGGTTCAAAGGGCAACGGAAATAGGTTACTTTTTATTACTTTGCTTATTTATTTCCCACCTACCAGTTTTCCATAGATCGCAAAAGAACATACAAATTAAGAAAGGTGCTAGATGGGGGGGGGGGG